>JAZHYW010010319.1:0-27367 GCA_037355805.1 Ixodes ricinus
CGCGACACCGACTGCGGAATGCGGTACTCATGTCACATCGTTTCCCAGGTGGCCGGTGCTCTTCTCGTTACGTTCCTGCCGGGCCCATCGGTGACTCCACTGGACCAAGTCTCGAACCATGTTCCCCGAAACGACGACCTTTTTTCGGTGATTCTTCCGCAACTCGCCGAAAAAGACTGGCCTCGACCGGTGTTTGCGTCAACTTCATCGGCATGTTCAACGGTCGGCTGGCAACGTTGTTCTTCGTGCGGCGACGAGAGGGGCGTATTTAAGCGCAGCCTGGACGCACAGCCATTTCGGCGCGACACCGACTGCGGAATGCGGTACTCATGTCACATCGTTTCCCAGGTTTGTTCTTCTTGGCCTTGCTCTTATCGCGACAATAACGTTCTTGTTATTGCGGTGTCGTGCCCACCTTGCGTATTTGACCGTGTGATGTCTTTGAAGTGTCGAATATCTGCATTTTTAAGGAAACTATTGTTGTTATCAGGGCACGTGGAAACGAATCCGGGACCTGACGATATCGTTCCTGAGGTTGCTGTGTCTTTGAATGATGTGATGCCGGTATTAAATAGGTTAACGGAGGGTCAAAAGCTGATTTTAAATGAAATCAAGCAGTTGCAACAAAGGCAAAACCAGACCAACGGTGTTCTTGAATCTTTAAAATCGGAGATCGCTGGCATAAAGCTAGAATTTGCCAGCCTTACACAGTTGAAAAGCGATGTTGACAAGATTTCGGACACAATCCTTGGTAACACAACCTCACTGCAACGCCTCGCGGAAAAATGCGACAATTTAGAAAACCAGTCTCGACGGAACAACATTCTGTTCTATAACATCCCGGACACCCCTAATGAGACATGGCGGGAATCGGAAGAAAAAGTAACAAGTTTCTGCCACTCCAGGCTTGGTGTTACCCTCGCACCATCCACCATCGAACGAGCGCACAGACTCGGAATGTATCGTGCCGAGGGTTACTCCTCCCAGGCTCATAATTGTCAAATTTAACTCTTTCAAAGATAAAGAACTCGTCCTATCCAAGGGACCCACACTAAAGGGATCTATATTTCGGTTGAGCGAGGATTTTTCTCCGGATGTACGCATGGCAAGGCGAGCATTGTTAGCCTTTGCAAAAAACCAAGGACAGGAGTTTCGGTTACGGTACGATAAACTTTTCATCGGAAGAAATCGGTATGCGTTTGACAGGGAAACAAATTCTGTGAAAGCTGTTTCAGCATAGCAACCACGGCATAAAAAAAGACATTATCTCGACGAGACCTGTCTTCCTGCCTTTCTTTTTTTATCGCAAACGCAAGAAGCGTATACTCTAAACAAGAAGAGTTGCAATCAGCTGTCGATTCATGTTCGGCTGATATCGTGGTTATAACGGAATCTTGGTTGACTCGAAACATTGATAATTCTGAACTACTTTTGAGTGATTCGTATTCAATCTTTCGCAGAGACAGAACGGGACGTAGGGGAGGAGGCGTCTTTATAGCGGTTAAAAATACATCACATGTTCAAAAAACCGAAGTATTACATGATTGTGAAGCATTGTGGGTTCGAATAAAAATGTCCTCGTTCTTTGTACTGGTCATTGCCTGTTACAGGCCGCCCGATCTTCTTGGATTCCCATCCTTTCTTGAGAAAAGTTTGGAATCACTCGCGCAGATGTATCCCACAGACGTATTCATACTCACTAGAGACTTTAACTACCCTGAAATCACATGGCCTGTTGTACCTGCTCGCATGCCGTTTGACTCGTGGCGCTGCCTTCCCGCTCAGGCCCGAGGTTTTGTTGACTTGTGCAGCGCGTACTCACTGTCCCAAATGATTAATGAACCAACTCGCGCCTCTGCAATTCTCGACCTCTTTCTTACTACTAACCCTGAGTGTGCCACAGCTGTCGAACTCCTAGAGCCTCTTCGTGATCACTCTTCTATTCACGTCCAACTGTCAATACCCACCAGTAAGTCATGCCCTTTAACTAAGACTGTGTTCAGCTATCCACGAGCCGACCAGAATGCTCTCCTCCTGCATCTATCCCGTTTCATGCATACCTTCCTGGATGGCTTTCAGTATAGAAGTGTTGACGAAAATTGGACCCTGGTCAGGAACGCGTTAATGGAAGCCTTGCATACATTTGTTCCGAGAGTTCATATCAGGTCATGTACTGAGCGTCCTTGGTTCTCCGTCAGTCTCAAACGGCTCCTGAGCAAAAAGCAAAGGCTCTACAGCCGCGCAAAACTAATTAGAACCCCATCAGCGTGGTCTAAATACCGAGAATGCGCTTCGAGATGTAAGTACGAAATTAAGAAAGCTAAGCATAAGTTCTTTAATATCGACCTCTTTAATTTACTGAAAACAAACCCCAAAAAATTCTGGTCAACTATAAAACCTAAGCAAATTAGACCATCCCCTCGCATTGTTGACTCAGACGGAAATGAACTCTCGGAAAGAGAAAGCTGCGAGAGCCTCAACTCTTATTTTGGCGACGTTTTCACTGAAGAGTCTTTTCCCTTACCCGACCACGTCCCTCAATATACAACCGTAGCCAGTATGGACTCTATTTCTATTACCCCGCCTGGCATCGAGAAACTGATCGATAACCTTCCCAATAATTCTGCCCCAGGCCCGGACGATATATCAACTAAACTGCTCAAATTAACCAAATCAGTTTCTAGTATTCTTTTATGTAGAATATTCCAACAGTCTATTGACTCCGGTGACATACCCCTTGACTGGAAGCATGCTAGGGTTTGCCCAATATATAAAAGCGGTGACAAAGACTGCCCCAACAATTATAGGCCTATTTCTCTCACTTGTGTTGCAAGTAAGTTGATGGAGCATATCATTTACTCAAATATTATGAACTACATGGCTGATAATGGTCTACTTTTTGTAAACCAGCACGGTTTCCGGCGGTCTCTGTCCTGTGACACCCAACTTTTCGAATTCGTAACGGACATCCATAAAAACCTACATCTTCGCGCAGAAACTCATGCTATTTTTATAGATTTCTCCAAAGCGTTCGACAAGGTTCCTCACCAACGTTTATTATTAAAACTACAATCGCTTCAAATTGATGAAACTCTGATTAATTGGATAGCTAACTTCCTCTCAAACCGAACACACTATGTCACCCTTAACAACAGTTGCTCGTCCTCTATAGTGGTCAAATCTGGTGTACCTCAGGGAACCATGCTGGGTTCTTTGTTGTTTCTCATTTATGTGAATGATTTACCTCCGCTAATTAAGTCTTCAATTAGGTTATATGCTGACGACTGTGTTGTGTATTCTAAAGTAACCAATCGCTCTGACTGTGCGCAGCTTCAAGCTGATCTATGTGCAATTGAATCTTGGTGTGAAAGGTGGCAGATGCAAATCAATGTAAATAAAACCAAACAAATGACCTTTTCTACGAAACATAACACAATAAACTTTCAATACTCTCTTTCCGGTAATACGATAGAAAATGTACCAACTTACAAGTATCTCGGTGTTAACTTAACAAGCAATCTCTCATGGGAAAATCATATAACCCATATTATTTACAAAGCTAACCAGACACTCGGCTTTCTGCGACGCAATCTCTCCCTTGCCTCCAAGGAAACTAAATTATTAGCATACACCTCACTTGTCCGTCCCCAGTTAGAGTACGCCTCATCTGTTTGGAATCCCCATCAGTTATTTTTAGAAGACATGTTACAAGCAGTCCAAAACCGCGCAGCACGGTTTATTCATCGAAATTATAACTTCCCTACTAGTATCACCACTCTTAAAGCTCAATTTGGTCTTCCCTCACTCAAAACGCGTAGAACGGTATCCGCCTTAACTATTCTTCATAAATTTTACTACCATTTTCCTTTCCAGAAAAATTTGTACTGTATACCCCTCATACGTCCCGTCGCTTAGATAATTCCTGCAAACTATTTTTATCCACTCCCAGGACCAATACCTTTAAATTTTCTCCCCTGCAGCTTTCCATTACCAATTGGAATAAACTTCCAGACCCAATAGTAACCATATCGGACACTTCAAAATTTAGAGAAGCACTTGCCACCTTTTACGGCGCGGAACTGACGTTTTTGCTATATTTTGTTTGTTTTTCTTGTTTGTACCGTGTACTTAAATCTTAGAAATACTGCCCGCCCCCCTTATGTAAAGCCCCACGTGGGCATTTAAGGGATAAATAAATGAAATGAAATGAAATGACAGAGGCTACGCCACCTCAATATGACCACAGTAAAAAGAGCTATACACTCTATAACATAGTCCTGGCATGTTTTTGCTTTGAAAAACAAGATTAATCTATTTATTAACGCCTTGACTGGGGCTCCATGACCAAAAAGGATTGGGACTCTTTTTGTCCCTATTTTGTTCATATTTTTTTTGTACGAAACTTTTCTTGTGCGGCCGTCATAGCTTTAATTTTTAAAGGAAAATTATTTCTGATGTTAGAGAATAGATGGTGCTTCCTCCCGTACGATAAAAAGAGTGAGTGTTTAAATATTCACTCTCCAAACCGACTGAAGAGTGGTGCATCTATGGAAACGCCCCCCAAGCTGCTGTTAAAATTGCCATGCATCTAAAGATTTTATCAAAAGTAATACATAAATCTTTGTCTAATGTGAAGTGAATATTACATTCAATTGAAGTAATGACAACATGGCAGTGCCCACAAGCTGCATGCACGTGAACGAATTTCACCATCCAAATGGATGAATCACCGTTTTGACAGCACTGGACAATCAGGAAAAGAGTACCAATACTTGAGTGTAGCTTTCTTGGGGCTATTATCATTTTTAATTGCAATTCTCATTTGCCCTTTCAGTTCACACCTTCACGGAGTACGGCAATGTGGGGAAGCAAGTCAAGGACAGCCTCTCACGATTTCTGTCCCGGGGGCACTATGCTCTTTCAGGTAAGCTGCTTCCCTCTCTTAAGAGACACAAGTAGACCCTTTTATTCAAGACAAGAATGACGATAATAATCCCTGGAGATGGGGACAAGGGGACAAAGGAGATTCCTATTTGTCCCCCTTGTACCCCTTTTCCAGGGATTATTATTGTATTCATACTTATTGCATTATTGTGGAGTTCACATTTTGACAACCTATGGTTGGCTAATGTGTTGTGGAAGTTAAAGCTATTGCACATTCAAACATTATGTGAAATACAGTAGAACCCTGCTGCTGCGTCTTTATGCAGTCACAATAAAGGATCATGACATGAGCGAAGATGTAACAACTGATAATGCCCTTGGGGTAGCTATAGATGTTTCAGGAAGCTATATTATCTCTGTTTATTTCACCTTAGCTTTTATGGCAGTAAAAAAGATTGCCTTATTTTACAGGTTTACAATTTTTTCAACACTTCTTAAAATTGTGGTTGAACTATAAGTAACGCACTGTTTACAAGCAAGCTTGCATTTGCCCACAGCAGCCATGGGCACTGCATGCGCAGGAACCAGATTCGTGTGAGCAGACATGTCTGCACATGTGCTGTGCCGACAGCCGCGCCATCGCAGTGGTGCGTTGTTTATAGTTGCATTTAAAATGATATTGAAATATAAGGATGCAAAATTCTAGCCCATCGAGCTAAACCATAGCTGCATCAAACAAATCGCTGCACCCTGCATGCCAGATCAAAGCAGTGGAGCTTGATGCAATCAGCACTGCTTGAACTTGGTGGCATGGAGGTGGTAAAGAAAAATGGGGTGTCGTGAGAGCCTGAATCTCTTAGTTTCATACAGGACCAAGCAAGAAACTAATGCACAGATGAAAGGAGGTGAAATAAAGGGAGTAAAGCAAAAGGAACAGGGTATGTGTTCGAAGTAGTCATACCGGCCACCTTGAGGGGCAGTTTTTGGGCATAAGAACCAGGAAGGCAACTCATGAAGTTTGTAATTCAAACACATACAATATACTTTTGGACATTCGATAGGACCAGTGTCAGTGAACATAACAGCCGAGAAAACATGTGAGCAAGGTTCTTCTGTGCATTATATCGAATGTGCTGCAAGGATATTGCTGGTTATATGCCCACTTAATTTATAATGTTTTTCTTCTTTCAGCTCACACCTTACAAACATGTCAGAAAGCAAGGAAAGGTCATTATTTCACTCATCGTTTACATTTGGGCGATTAACTTAGTCTTTTGCAAAAAACACTAGTCATTTTAATGACATTGTGATTAATAAATTTTGATTCTTTAAATTGTTTCTTCAATCTTTGTTTTCTTCACATATTGCAAGCCGGCACACGTGTATCAGGCCATGAAATCGCACCAGCCCGTAAACGGCCCTGCCGAAGCCGGTGAGGTCATTAATGCTTTTCTTATGGATTTTTTGGCCGGCCAGCTGAAAATTGACGAAACATTGACAGTTGCGAAATGGCTACGAAGGTTGACCAAATGACGTCTATATGACGAATACCATCCACAGCCACCCATGGATGTTAATCGTCATTGAGTCGTCATCCTGTTGACCTGATATTATTTCGCCACCGTCAACCCTTTGCCATTCTATTGGTTATTGTCGGTGTACCGCCAGTGCATTTATATGCTAATGCTGTTTGGCTATTGGAGGCAATCAAAAGATTACAAAATTTATAGTCTTTTCATTGCCTCCTGTAGTCGATTAGCATTAACATGTAGATACACTGGTGATAGACCGACAGTAACCAATACAATGGCAAAAAGTTGACGGTGGCGAAATGGCTATTCGGGTCAACAAGATGACGTCTCAATGACGATGAACATGTGTAGCCTGCTGATTAACTGCTTATAGACGCCTATTACCATTTGGCAATAATATTTCTTTCGAACGGCATTAACCATTTTATAGGGGTATAGTATACTGTCACACGAGATTCGTAAAGGTCTAATTCAAGTCCTGAACGCGGTGTGCACGTGTTGCGAACGTGAGGTGAACGCAGTGCATGAACTTAGCGTTTTCTTGTGCGGCTATCAAAATTAATTTTTTATTATTTAGTTTGGTCATGCGTTCGCAACATTATTCTAGTGCCGCTGTAAAAGTTTCTTTTTCTTTTCACATTATTTTCTTGATATGTTTCTTTATTAGCATTTATTTCTATAGAAACAGAAAGAAGAGCTTGCGCTTGCGTGTGCCACTGTGTGCACGTGGAAGTTCTAGTAAAGCTTTGGTTGTTAGTCAGCGTATGTCATGTGTCTTTCTTCTACTTTGTGTCCCGCTTTATTTTTCTTTTCTCGCGGTTTCGTAATTATTTGTTTAACCAACCAGCCCAGCAAGCTATCCTGTTACGTCCTACAGGGGGTTGCCGGAGTCCATGGTCCGCAATCCTCTGGGCCGCCCCTGACGGGCTGTCATCCTTGGTGGCCCGGTCCACCACGAACCCGGCCGCCATGTCGCTCTGATGGCGGGGTACGGTGACGGCGTTTTCCAGGAGGCATCTTCCTGTAGAAACAAAGAAGCAGACAACGTGGGTGCTTAGTTGAGGGTTCGGCCTGTTATTATTTTTGCACCCCTTCCAGAAGTGTCGAAATAACGGATCTGAGATGGGAACACAATCTTTTCCTGTCTTCTCTTCCAAGGGGCAGATCCGGGGAAGTAGAAAACTACCCCAATATGCCGAAGAACCGAAGCGGAAGAGGCGAAAAAAGGTTCCTCTCTCTTCGGTGTTACCGAAGTCACACGTTATACCGCCTCCGTGGAGACGAGGGGTTACACATACTACAGCACACAAATGGAAACAACACTCACTCCTTACACACGAAAAATAAAGCAAAATTCAAACAAACCGCGATGTTTGCTTGAATTTTGCTTTTTTTTTTTGCTTGGATTTTGCTTGAATTTTGCAAAGAGCGCGGTTTGTTTGAATTTTAATTTATGTTTCGTGTGTAAGGAGTGAGTGTTGTTTCCATTTGTGCGCTGTAGTGTGTGTAACAATGAGCACCCAACTCGCCCAAGCTGCTACGTTAACGAGACGAGGGGCTTCCGGAACGAGACTGCCGTCAGTGTCGTTCCGGTCCTGCGAGAAATATTCGTCTTCTGCGTGAAGAAAACGTTTAATATTGGTGACATGAAGAAGTGTGGTTTCTGCACTACACTCGCAGTAAAGCTAGTTTGGAAGTGAGTGGTAAGCACTTTGTATCCACCAGAAACGGACGTTCCCACCTCTTTGCGAGGGAGGCTGCGAAGCCTCGAGCGGCGTCGCTCAGTGGGTGAGTACGCCGGAGTACAACATTTCCCACCTTAAACTGCAGGTCACGTCGCCCCTGGTTGTACTGATCCGACTGCTACACTCGGGCGACGTCGAGATTTTCTTGGGCCTCTCGAAGGTCGTCGTACGAACACTTTCGCAGGTCCCCTGTGAACTTCACGCATTGGCGAAGCCTTCCCCCAGACTCTGCAGAAAGAATACTGTTAAAAAGCGGAAACGCGATGTCCTTGCCTATATTCAATTGGGCAGGAGTGAGACCCATTGACCCATTAGTAATCCTACGGGCCAGCTCCGGCCCGTAGGATTACTAATGCTAATGCCAGCTTCGGCAGTTTCGCGTCACAATCCTTGTGGCGCTCGATGTAGTCCACTAACATCATCTTAAAGTTCCGATTTACCATTTCCGTGATGTTTGCTTGTTTGCGGTAGGGGAAGCTCTTTTGGGTTTAATTACCAGCACTGCGCTTTTGTCCGCGAACTCGTTACTCGTTAGGTAGCAGGCATTATCGCTTAAAAGCTGCGCTGAAAAGCCGAACCTAGCGAATGTTTCAAGCAGTTCCATCGTAAACCGGAGACACGGCAAAATAAAAAAAAAACGGACAAAACAACAACAAGTCTCAAACACAGCTTCTAGTTTATTTCAACATCGTCGCTCTTATATATACAGCACAACCCTCCTCTCCAAAGTCGAAACACCTCCTCTCCAAAGGTGAAACACCTCCTCTCCACTCCGTCACCAAAATCTCAGAATGAAGCAATAACACGTACTACCTAACTTCCTTTCACATCAACCAAAAACTGACCCCGACGACCTCATTTCATATCCAAGATAACAGGCATCTCAAGCACAAACCCTGCTGACGTTAAAAACGCCTCCCACCCCCCCCCCTAAAAAAAAATTGAAAGAGACATGTCATTTTTTCCAGAAACGACCAGCCACAGCCGATAACAGGCATCCCAAACAGACACAGTGCTAACGTTCAAACCCCCCCCCCCCAAAAAAAAAAAAAAAACACTTGTTAGAGACACAGAAAGCGCTTCAGTCCGCTACCAAAAGCCAAGGACGGTGTGCTTACACAGTTGCCACGCGCCAATATAGACAATGTCTCCCTCACAACTCTCCTACCATTTTCTTTCTCTTTATACAAAACCTGGTATACAAAACCCACTCCGGCTGACAGTTATTGCAGTCCACAACATGTTTAGCTATTTCTGAATGCTGCGCCTTGTTTTTTACCGCCCTTTTATGTTCCAGCAACCTTTCACTCAAACAGCGATTGGTTTGCTCTACATAAGACAACCCACACCTCAAACGAATGTCCTATACCACTCCTACCTGACAAGTTACATCAGGGTTTTGGTGTTTTTTGAGGCAACCCTGACGACCACCCGAAAAAGGGGTTAAACTTTCCAATTTATTTTGTGCCTTGAAAACTATATATACTCCGAACCTCTTGGCTACTGACTTTAAATTATGAGATATTCCATGATAGTAAGGAACGCAGACCATATTCTTAACAACCGGTTTTTCCACAGGAGCCGAAATGAACTTTCCTAACACCTTGAGCATAACGCTAGCAATTACATCCTGGTGATGGCCCGCTTCCTAAAGACGCAACTTTTGCAACTCTATTGCTTCTCCAACACGATGCACAGAGGACTTTTACACGCATTATCTACCACAGACGCAATCACACCCCTCTTGACTAACTTCGAGTAACAGCTGTCAGACACCAACAAGGGTTTTGTCGATTCCTTGCCGTACCTCCAGCATAAACCCTTTTCTGTGTGAAGCAAGAGATTTAGGTACTGAATCTTGCCCTGAAGAGTACTTTCCTCCCTGAACGTAAAATCGTGGCACTTTTTTATTATACACTTCTTAACCATCCCTGCTAACCCTTCCTCGAAAGAACAAATCAAAATGTCGTCTACACAGCGACGGATCACAACAGCTCCACTCGGCAGAGATCGCACAAACGCAGTCAACCCTGCTAACGTTTTCAACGTTAGCAGGGTGTCTGTTATCTTGGATATGAAATGAGGTCGTCGGGGTCAGTTTTTGGTTGATGTGAAAGGAAGGGAGGTAGTACGTGTTATTGGTTCATTCTGAGATTTTGGTGACGGAGTGGAGAGGAGGTGTTTCACCTTTGGAGAGGAGGTGTTTCGACTTTGGAGAGGAGGGTTGTGCTGTATATATAAGAGCGACGATGTTAAAATAAACTAGAAGCTGTGTTTGAGACTTGTTGTTTTGCCCAGTTTTTTTTATTTTGCCATGTCTCCGGTTTACGATGGAAGTTCTTCACCAGCTCGCCTGTGCTTTTACCCTTTCTTCGTTGTCTCAAGCAGGTAGTCCTAGATTTGTTTTGTGAATTTAGCTTTCGCAAAGGAAATAACATACATCGGGAAACAAGTACTGATTGCCCCGGGGACATTGTGGGAAAGGGCCCATGACGTCACAGCGACAATTCTGCCAAGACCTATGACTCACAATTGGTTGCATGAGCAGGCGGCAGACCACCATGTGATTTTGCCTTCTGGCACACCGAGCACATACGAGGGTATCAGAGCAAGTACTGGCTTATGCATCGCCAGGTAGTGATTTGGGATAAATTTTCGTAAGTTTTACTCCCACCGCTGTATCCTGCCAAGGCAGAGTCATGCATGTAGCGAATGAAAAGCTTACGTAGCTTGCGGGATATCACGATCCGGAACGCCCACCCATCCGTATCGTCGTCGGCCTGGGGGTGTAGCGCAGCGGGAGGCCGTCGTCGCTCATCAAAGCAGTCGGGGGTCGACTGGACCTTTTGCTGCCAGACAAGCGGACACGCGTTGGCAGAGACCGTCATCCAGCTGCGCCTTGTGAAGCTCCTCGCGGCTTGCCAATGTACCCCACCGTGAATCTGGGGATTCTCGTGCTGAGGACGCTACGGTCACCCAGCCATGGGCATCCTGCGAGTGTTCCTCGGGAAGTGGAGCACAAGAGAGTGCATCAGCGACTTTGTTCGTTGACCCCTGGCAATACACGATGGAGTAGTCGTACTGTTGTAGCGTAAGCGCTCAACGAGCAAGACGTCCAGCTTGATTCGTAAGTCCCCTTAGCCAAGAGAGCGCTAAGTGATCAGAATGGTTATGGAACGTTGCGCCATCTAGGTACATGTTGAAGCGCTTCAAAGCATGAATAATTTCGAGACATTCACGTTCTGCGACAGTGTAGTTGCGCTCGGCTGGAGTTAGCGTGCGGCTCGTGAAAAGAACGGGACGAAGCACACCGTCATACTCCTGCAGCAAGACAGCGAACAGGCCACAGTCGTTTGCATCTGTCTGCAAAACGAACGGATTGTTCATGTCTGGGAGCTGTAAACAAGCCTTGTCAAACACGTCTTTTGAAAGTGCTTCCAATGCGTATTGTTGTCGACGCCTTTTTTGAGAAGGTGATTGAGTGCTTGGGATATCTCGGAACTGTGTGGAATAAATACCTGTAGAACGCAATCATTCCGAGGTATCGTTGTACGTTCTTTTTTATTCAATTGTCGCGCGCAACTTATTTTCGTAGGAGTGTAGCGTGCTGTTATCCACAATGAATCCAAGGAGGTTAATCTTGGATGCAACTAAATGAACTCCTCCGGGGTGAATCATGAGGCCAGCATTACGCATTCGCTCAAGTGCGATGCAAAGGTGTTCGACATGCTCCTGAATAGTTCTCGAATAAACTTCCCAACCCCTCCATGTATGCCATGGCAAATTCGTACTTGGTGTTCCCGAGTAGAACATCCACCAGGCGTTGAAAACTGGCTGTAGAGTTAGAGAAGCCAAACTGCAGTCGGCTCAACTCAAGCAACCATCTGTGGCAAATGAAAGCAGTTTTTGCAACGTATGATAGATGAATCCCGATCTGAAGAAAAACGTGACTGCAATCCAGTGTTGTAAACACGGTCGCGTTACCGAGCGCGTACACCTAAGAGAAAACGCTGGGAAAAGGGTAGCTGTCTCGAATGGACACATCGTTAAGCAGCCTGTAATCCACACAGAGTTCGGCTGTTCCGCGTTTTTCGGAGCGTCAACAACGGGGAACACCCAAGGACTCTTCAACTCACGTACTGAACCGGTGTCTACCATCTCCTCGAGCGCCGCATCTAAGGGTGCCCTTTTAGCGACGCTGATCGGTCGAGGGTTGCACCTCTGAGGTGGCGCGTCACCGGTTTCAATACGGTTCAGCAGGATGTCAGTCTTTCTAGGCATTTCCGTAAACATCGTGAGAAAGACTGGTGGACGGATTGCAGCTTCTGCTTCTGCTGGCTCCTTGCGGGGCACTTTCGGAACGATTCTCGAATGCCGGCAGGTAAGACGTCCGGCACCACGGTGAAGTGGGCTGCAGTGGGCGAATTACGGGCGCAATCTTCCCGTCTGGTACACAGAGCCAGCTCTGGTTGCTGTCCTAGCCGGTCAGAAAAGTCAAGTATCATGCTTCCGCCTGTAATAAAATCTAGGCCCAAGAACACGGCCACCAATTGTCCTGGGAAATAAATAAACTGTTGACGCCGGTTCTTTGCATTAAACAGTCTGCAGCCTTACGGCTCCTCCAGCTGTTTTCACAATACCAGAACCTAGATGCAAACGCGTCTCGAATTCCCAGAGGCTTATCGTTTTTGCATTGCAGAGTACGCAAACGAAATCCGTTATAAGCGAGATAGCGGCCCGAGAAACCAAAAGTGAGGCAATGGGTACATCAAGCATTGAAATCCTCATGCACGGTTCAAAGGTGTTAGGCTCGGGCTGAATTCGACGTACTGATGGAATCCGTACCGCGGCCTCACTGCTCCCAGGGACTGTAACGGCCGTCGGCGAGTGGCTGTCTGCTTTCAGCGTCGCCGGCCGTAGTAGTTTCCCTGGTTGTTCTGGTTCCGTCCCTTTCCCGCCGTCTCGTGCCACTTCTTAATTGTGGCGTCCAAAAGTCTTCAACACTGGTTTCAGTGATGGCCGGGTTGCTTGCATTTGACACGACCGCCTCCAGCGATCGTGTCAAAACCCACCATGGGGGTCTCCCCCGAGCTTGCGACCAGCTTCTGTGAGGAAGGCTTGTTTCGTTGCGGCGGGGGTCAATGGTGCATGGCTGCGGAATTTCGACCACAGCGTGCCAGTTTTCCCCAGTACTTGCAGGAGCAGACTGACGAAGATGGTTCGCTTCGGTGGTGATCTTCGTTGAGCCCCAGCTTTCCATAGGGCGCGGCCAACGACCTCCCACTTGTCGTGGCGACCCCCACCCGCGACCCTCACGGGCACCGCTGTCACCTCCGGGGACCTCTTGATGAGAGTTAGGCGAACGCCCGCTTATCCGGCATGGGAGAACGCCATGCATGTCAAGCCAACTCTCTGGGTTGATCTTGGGTGAAACCAGGTGAACAAATGAAAGAGGATGACAGGAGAAAATAATGGCGAACCGACCACTGGAATTCCGTTTTATTACATCTTCCTCTTCTTCTGTTAATTTAAATCCATTCCCCCTTTTTCTTTTTCTTTCCCATTGCTCTTATTTCTTGCTCATATTTTTTACTTCTTAATTTAACCAATTACTCACGAAGGGTGCCATGTAGAAAAAGTTTTTCTTTGGCTTGCAAGATGATCGAAGGGATTCTCACGCACTTGTCATCTTCGTCTATAGCAAGGGCCTCCAACACCTCTCTTGCAACTTGGTATTTATAGTGTCCTATTGTGTGAAGATGGTCGAGATCTGCTTTACACAGGCGTGTTCGACAATGGGCAGCTAAATTTCCTGGTCCCGCGTGGTTCCTAAGGTTTGCTGCATGTTCGCGTGCTCGGTCGTGAATACACCAACCGGTCTGTCTGATGTAGCAGAGCCCACAAGTTAGCGGTATGTTATATATAACTTCCTTTTCACAGGGACCGTATTGTGTTCGGTGCCTTGTGTTCCACTTTTCATTGGTGTTGATTGGTGCATGATTAGTTTTGCGGCATATTGAATATGCCTTATTAGGCGCCGAGCAGAGGACTTGGACGTTTTGCCGGTTCGCTATCTTTTTTTATCCTATGGGCAACCCCGTGAATATATAAAATCACTACAAAAAGTGGTCTGTTTTTTTTTGTTTTTTTTTATTTTGTAGCAATATTTCTCTTCATGGTGCGGCATATTTTTTCACAGATGGAGGCCATCATGGGTTTCGGGTATCCCGTGTTATAAACTCGAGACATTTGGGTGAAAAAAAACTTTGTTGGACTTGATGTGGACATGATTTCTTTAGGCTTGCTGTGAGAGCTGAGATGGCCACAGCTTGTTTTACGTTCTTTGAAAGTTGCGATTCATATGGAAGAAATGCCTTCCCCGATCGTGCTTGATATTTCCAACATTCATGCCCTGTTTGGAATGTGAAAGCTAAAACCAGAAACCGAATGATATTGTCCACAGAAGTCTCATAGGTGATGGTTAGACCCATGCAGCTTTGTTGAAACAGGGTCATGGTGGTTTTGAGGCATCCGTCTTTTTTTTTAAATTTCTGTGGTGCATAAAATAAGAACATCGTCCACATATTTGAAGATACCCGCTATGCGTGTATCTTTTAGGACTCCCTGGATGACTCGTCCACACATAGCAAGAAAAATATCACATAAAAGTGGAGCCACTTGTGAGCCAATACACACTCCACTCTTTTGCACGTACTGGTGTTCTTGATAAGCTACTACAGTCGCTGGCATGTAAAATTGTAGGATTTCCAAGAAATGACCTACGCTCATCCCTTCAATATTTTGGAAATTGACAAGGCCTTTTTCTTCGATAGTGGTTTAATGACTTGTACGAGGCTTGAATGAGGAATAGAATCATACAATTATTGTACATGTATAGAAAACCCGGAGGCTATGAGGTGTCCCTGTTCTTAAAGAAAAGATGTCAGCGACTGTAGTAGCTCATCAAGAACACCAGTACGTGCAAAAGAGTGGAGTGTGCATTGGCTCACAAGTGGCTTCACGTTTAAGTGATATTTTTCTTGCCATAAGTGGACGAGCCATCCAGGGGGTCCTAAAAGATACTCGCATAGCGGGTATATTTAGATATGTGGACGATATTCCTATTTTATGCACCACAGAAATTAACGAAAAGAAGACGGATGCCTCAACACCACCATAACCCTGTTCCAACAAAGCTGCATGGGTCTAACCTTAATATATAAGACTCCTGTGGACAATTCCATCCGGTTTCTGGATTTACCTTTCACATTCAGAACGGGGCATGAATATTGGAAATATCAAGCACATTCGGGGAAGGCATTTCTTCCTTATAAATCGCAACTTTCAAACAACGTAAAACAAGCTGTGGCCATCTCAGCTCTCACAGCAAGCCTAAAGAAATCATGTCCGCATCAAGTCCAACAAAGTTTTCTTCACCCAAATGTCTCTATTTCATAACGCGGGATACCCGAAACCCATGATGGCTTTCATCTGTGAGAAAATATGCCGCACCATCAAGAGGAATAATGTGACGAGTCAACGAACAAAAAACCTAAACCACCCTTTATAGTGATCCCATTTATTCACGGGGTTAACCATAGGTTGAAAAATATAGCGAACCGGCAAAACATGCAAGTCCTCTGCTCGGCGCCTAATAAGGCTTATTCAATGTGCCGCAAAATTAATCAAGCACCAGTCAACACCAAAGAAAAGTGTAACACCAGGCATCGAACACAATACGGTCCCTTTGAAAATGAAGTTATATATAACGTACCGCTAACCTGTGAGTGCTGCTACATCAGACAGACCGGTCGATGTATTAACGATCGATAACGCGAACATGCCGCAAAAATTAGGAACCTCGCGGGACCAGGACATTTAGCTGCCCATTGTCGAACACGCCTGTGTAAAGCAGAGCTCGACTACATTTACATAATAGGACACCATCAAAACCAAGTTGCAAGGGAGGTGTTAAAGGCCCTTGATATAGACGGAGAAGATGACAAATGCGTGAGCGTCCCTTCAATCACCTTGCAAGCCAAAGAAAACGTTTTCTACAGAGCACCCTCCGTGGGTAATTAATTAAAATCAGGAGCAAAATAAGAGGAAAACAGGGCATTGGGAAAGAAAAGGGAAAGGGGGAATGGATATAAATTAAGAGAAGAGGAAGCTGTAATAAAACAGTTGGTAGTCCAGCGGTCGGTTAGCCATCTTTTTTTGCTGTCATTCTCCTTCCTTTGTTCAGCTGGTTTCACCCAAAATGTATCAGAACCAACTAGCTCAGCTTATTTCCTTAGTAAGTTACATCTCTTGGTTGATGTGGCGGGGAACGTAGGTCTCGTTCGGACAGTCCACTTGCGTGGAGGCCTCGGGCACCATCCACGTGCATGCCGGTTCGAGCACGCACTTTGCTGCTGGCGGCGGCACGTAGTTTCGCTCGGCATAAATAGATTCCTCGATGAGCCGGGCGCCCCGGGCCCGTTCTTTAAAGGTCCTAAAAGTGCGGTTGATGAGGTAGACGTGGTACCTTGGGTGGCACTGACCCGAGCTACTCTGTCCGACTCCGGTGTATTCGGGTCCGCACTCTTGAAGAGCTCTTGCATGACCCGACCATAGCGGAGCAGACTTTCGTCCGGGTGCTGCATCCTTGCACCGAACTCTCGGAGAATCTGCGTTGCGTAACCTGCATGCAGGGACTATTCTCGCAGTCATGTCTCCAAGTCCGCCAGGCTGGTGAAGGGGGCCTGCGACCCAACCGGCACCTGGCGCGGGCTTGCAACACCAGTAGGACAATGCGGTCCCTGGGCTTCCGAGGCACCGGATGCAAGGTGGCACATCTGCAAATCGCCCAGAAATTCTACCACGGACTTGACGGCGTCGTACCCTGCGTAGACTGCAACCGTCAAGTGTGGTCGGGGCTCTCGCGGTGGAGCTTCCTGCTGCCCAGGCGTGAAGGCCAGGCGCTGCATCAAGGAGTTGCACATCGCCGTGACCTTATTAAGTATGATCACTTGTACCGCTGCGGCCATCGCGGCTTCCTGCTCCCGTATGAGCATGCCTGCATGCACAAAAAAATGCCCCCCAAAAACCAACACAAGAGCGCTAAAGGTTGCCGTGGTCACAAAACAAACAGTCAGAAACATGCCAGTACAACAAGCACTGACGTGACTGAAACACGAAACGACAGTGGGAAATACGGGGACTGGGAAAGAGGCCGACCGAAAGAAGAAGCCAAACCCCGTGAAATTCCTGCAAGTGGGTATATATACCACGCTTGGGCGCCATTGTGGTCGGCTTGCCTTACTGCATACACGACCCGGAGGATTAACACAGAGCCAGCGGCTTGAAGAACAAGAAACGAGTTTTAATTGGTCATGAACGAGACGATCAATACATTAGCACCGTTACCGGTGGCGTTTGAGTCCGGGCAGCCACTGCATGCACCCCGCCTCTGATCCATCTTATCAAGGCGGCGCGCGCAATGCGGGCCTTTCCGGCTTGACTCTGCCGTTCCACGGGAACGCCCGCTCCCTGCGCACCAAAGTCTGGCAACTGGGCTGGGGAGCCGCCAGGGTGCCCACAACCTCAAGGCCTACATCAGCAGGATAGACCCGCTTCTCTAAAACATCTCATGGCCAGCTTTCTGGGACACGCTGTTTTAGTTCTCAATTCTCACGACACGTGGCGTATCAACCTTGAGCAACCTAAAGCCCCTCGATGTGTTTGCGTTTGTCTTGCAAGTACCGTCAAATGCACCAGTGCACAAGGTCCGTGTCTCGAGCGGCCCTTGGAAGCAAATGGCGGCGTAGCACTGAAATGAGCTGCCTTTGGAAGCGAATGGCGGCGGAGCACCCGCACGTGGCACGTGTCTAGCGCGTTCCCAGAACAATGGTTGGCGGTACTTGTAAAAAACGCCTTTATCAAGGGGCTTTAGAGCAACCTAAAGCCCCTCTATTAGGACGTCCGATCGAATGCGTCGGTGAGCGCCCTTCCTATGGTCGGATCTGACCATGACGTCAGCATACGGGATTTCCTCGCTGTGACGTCACTCAGTGGTACGCTGTGCCACTTCCATCGGTGGACGGCGTTGGAGGCTTGTGTTTAAGAAGCACAGTGAAAGCTGCCGACATCGCAATCACAACGACACCGTCGAAGTTGACGTCGCACAGTGCTATATGTCCATGGTTTGACGCAATGGTGGAAGCCGACCACGAGCGACGCTTTCGGTCGCGCACATCGCTAATACTGGGAAAAGTGGCGTCATTCATTGTTGTAGAAATGCTCGAGGCACGTGCCGCGCGCCAGTTCTGGGAAATTCATGGCGTCTGAAATCTAGCTCATTGCTGCGCTGTGCCGCTATATTTGCTTTTTCTTTTCCGCCCAATCCTTTTTTATGCATTTTGAAGCGCGCGCAATCTGGTGTCACTCAGCTCGGGCGCGTAGCTTTAGCTAATGCATAGACGCCATTTTACCGCCCAAGTCACGCACTGAGTGAGCGAGAGCGTCACGCGCTGGCACATTCAGGGCAACAATGGATGTCTTCACTCTCAGACAGACAGAGATGTATTACCCCTAGAGCAAGATAAACGGAGAATTCGAAGCGCGCGACCGCTATTTGAACCTCCTCTCCTGTGCATCTCTCCGGCCTCCCACCTTTTCACCGTTTGCATCTGGCCAAATACTTTACTAGGGGGAATACATTCCACTCCGCTCCTTTACATTGGACAGAACGCCTACAGCGCCGAATCCAGCCCTGACGGAGGGGACGTCCGCGCCGAGTCTTCTCTTTTTTACAAATAAGCTATCATCATCATCAGTCGCCGACATTTTACGACTACGCGCTATGCTACGCCGGCGGTCGGTGCGCGAGTGCAAGCCAGTGTCTGGAGGTGTGAAACAACATCAAATATGTTGCGTGGCGTTTTCGTTTGATACTTTTTCGAAACTATGCACACGATATACCCCGATTTTCAGCAAACATTAGTTTAGTTTAGGTTTCTGAATTTGGCTTTTAGCAACAAAAAACCTCCCCAATTATGTGTACTTTGCCGTTTTGCGTTCAAGAGTCAATCTTATTTTCTGTATTGCGTATATTATTTCAGTGATGTGCGCCACAAGTATGGTGTAGTTTTGGAATTTGTATCCTCTAAACAAGGAAACACTATTGTTCTTTCTTTTAAGGTGCTACTGGCTATTGGTCAGCAAAGCATTTTGTCTTTATTCCTTTGTTTTAGCCGTTATTTATTTGGCTCTGCAGAGCCGCGGCACCGCGGAAAGGCAGCAGCCCGTACCAAGGAGGCCCGCGGTGCCGCGTCTAGTGAACATGATAAAGTGATGAGTATATACATGCATGATAACGACGACATAGATTTTTGGTACTGGGGATGATGGCAGTCCGATTCGCAGTCCAGATTTCATGGAGGTGGGTTGGGGGGTCAGCAGCGAGCCATGAGGATCTGGCACGCCTTTCGATCCTTGCATGAAGGAGCCTTAGAAACATGATGGCGCTGTTGCTTACTGGGTTCCACTAGGGTCGAAGCATCCGGCTCAGAGGAGGTAGCCCAATCAAAGTAGAAGCTGCCGCTCCCGAGAAACCAGGGCTCAGATTGAGGCACCGCCGTCGTCCGGTGTGTCATCCTCTCAATGTCGTCGTCGTTGTGTTCTTTATTTATACGCGTATATATCTATAAATAAAATAAGATAGATAAAAAGACACGCATTCGAACGGCCAGCGGCGCGCCGTTATAGTTATATTCCTAGTTATTTCTAGTTATAAACGCCTGCAAGAATTTTGTTCAGTTTGTGTCTGTAACCGAGCTAAAGCTTTACGTACACAGGCAAATTCAAAGCAAAATATATATAATGCAAGTGTTTCTGATTCTACATAACAATTGCTTATATCTGAAATCCAGGGCACGAATTTTGATTGTAAACATCTAATTATTATATATTCATATTATAACCGCCAAATTCTTAGTCAATATGGTGTCACAAACGTACCGTACAAATCTTTTCTTCGATAAGCCTATGTAAAGGTAGCTTGGCCGCAAGCTTCTTGGTGCACGGCGGAGTGCTAACTTTACAGGGGCAAAAAGCGGGCCGAATTTGAAAGTCTCAAGGAATAAAAAGTATTAATTAAACTACCGAAATTTTAACTGCGGTGTGTGCTATGAGTAAGCAGCTATTATATTCCTCGAGAATTTTACGATTCTTTATTTCAGTGAGAAGAAATTTAAATATTTGTCAAAGTGGGCCATAGGACCCAATGCAACAATATTATATCGGGCCCTGGAATAAACATACAATCCTGAGGTTCAAGTAGGCATTAAATAAGAGTGTATTAGTGCCCTCTATAGATATCCCGGCGAACTTTAGGATTTCTCCAGTAGTTTGGCTGAAATTATCATTTTACTGCGTTTTGCTGAGAATAGCCAAGAGAGGGCGTAGGGAGACCGTGTCTAGGAATGCTGGGGATGGTGGCAACGCGAATTAACAGGTTCGCCGGAGCTGTCAACAAAAGCCTTTAGAGGACTGCAAAGAAGTGACAGCGATTGCTGCGTGATGTTCGCGCAATGCGGGCGAAATGTTGGCAAAAACTGTGAAGACAGTGGTGTACAATGTTTCTTCCATTGTAGTGTGGATGCACTATTTTCACACGCCGTGATGGCAGGGTTCGATACGGTCGTTTCTGCACTGATACTTGAGTGCGCGTTCCACGCTGTTCTCGTAGTAGTGGTCTGTAAAAGGAATTACGGGCGGGTTGTTTTGCGTGAACGTCACCCGCCGTTGTTACGGGAAGGGGATGAAAAACATGGAGGTAGATGAAGGGGCCATCAGCCATCGGGGGTCTTCGTATGTTCGCAAGTTCATCTGTGTCCTACTCGGCACTTCCCACAGAGCGGGCAAGCTAGCCCAGCTGCCTGCACGCAACGGTGACCCTGGCGGAGTAGGCGCCTTCGACGAGACGGATCCTCCTCAAATGGCGCTCTCTCGCAAACCTGCGCACCGCGGGGACTATACCGACTGCGGTCGCGGTCGCCGAGTGCGACTCACGCACTTCCCGAGCGGGCGGCGCCATCGAAGACGTGATCAACGGAGATGTCGCGGGCGCCGCCCTTTGCAGCGGTATTTCTTTGGGGCGCGTTAAGAAATAACGGCCCCCAAAGCCCAAGCCCCAAACTTCGATGTTCGTTTCTAGTCTGTGCATGCGCAATAGCGACGACGTTATTTTTTTGAGGTTGCGGATGTTATTCTAAAACTCTGTAATGTTCACAACTTTTTACACGCGTCTGCAATGCAAACAAAGACAAAAAAGCATCCTTACCAACTGTGTTCAGTTGCTCGTTAGACTGTCGCGTCATGGGTCTTCCACGCTCTTCTTCAACATAATCGTCATAAGAGGAAACTTCACAGACAGATTAACTTAAATAAATTAGGACATTTCTGTTTGTGAAAGCATTTGTACCCCGCAAGAAAAACGCACCCAATGCACGACAAGCGCAACTGTGTCGGAAAAAAAGGAAAAAAAGAAGTGATGTCGCTTGCGATGGGGATCCTTTTCCTCACAAAACCGAAACCCGAAACTGACTAAGTTGCTCCAGAGGGATGGTTTAAAACTGACTTCAAAAACACAGGAATAAAAGACAGTGAATACTTTTATTGTTATAGGCACAGGAAATAAATGGGTAAATATTAACCAGAACCGACATGCAGTTTGTTTCGGTGCAATGGAGTAGGGAGTAGACTTATTTTCTCAAGCCATTAAGATATGATATTTATTTTTCGTGAAAATTAATTTTTTTAAAAAATTAAACTCAGCTTCCAGTATTTTATTAGTATATTATTTTGACGCACCGAGCTTTAAAGTTTTATTAATAGTATTGTCCTAAACTTCCATCAGAAAAGCAAGCATTGCAATATGCTATTTTTCTCTAAATTGTGACTGTATGCGAGTCTTTGATTCTAGCATTAATATTCGGATGGCAAAAAAATTTTCCGCCCTGGGCGGAAAATTTTTTTGCCATCCGAAAATATTGAGGATAAAAATAGGTGTAACATTGTCGCATAATTAACTTAGCTAATGTACTTTTATGCATGCTGGAATTCTAGTGTGGACATATCATTTGGACGTGGAATAGATATTTTCCGTCACACAGCCCAGGTTACATAACGAATGCATCAAATTGGCTGGTGTATTTTTGACACGGACTATTTTTACCTCTGTTGGGTGTCTGACAAATATATCAGTTTCGTCCAAAAATAATTTTTCAATAGTACAAAAACATGTTCCCATGTCTCTAATTCTAGATTGTTGCGTCAATATGCATTTCCATTGTTTTAATATACATATGTATAATTGGTTCCTATTGCTCAAATAGACATGCACAATTGAACTTGACATCCATATTGGACCATTGGAGGTTTCCAAGTCAAGGAGACATTCCTAATTGGCCAGCTAAACTTTTTGTTTGACTGAAAAAATTGCTAATGGTTCAATAAAGTCCCTATGGGACACGTCTAACTTCCTATTGGACCGAGAGAAATACTTACAGGCCCAACAGACATTCCTATGGAACCAATAGAAATTCCTATTAGACCGATAGATCCTATGGACCGATACAGGTTCCTATTGGACCAAAAAAATCCTGTCAGACCAATACAAATCTCTATTGGTCTGATACAAATATCTATCGGAATTTTCGCTAGGAGTGCACTAAAACTTAAACGGTGCTTCATACATGTTTTAAAGTGTAAAATTTTACTTTCTGTCATGGCCTTAATGGAGTTTGACATCCCATATAAGACCATACAGCTTGCGGCTTCCTGTAAGAAATCTTGTAAGACTTCCTGTTTGAGTGTATACGGAAGTTGAGTTGTTTCCTCACAGACCATACAGGAACTGGGATCCCATTCAAAGAACCCAGATAATAAACAGGAAATGGCTTTCTTCAACACTTCCCATAAAAAGAACCCTATAGGGAAAAAACAGGAAGTGCCTCCCTGTAACACTTCTCACACAAAGGTATACAGGAACCACCTTCCTGTAACACTTGCCATACACAGGTATACAGGAACCACCTTTCTGTAACACTTCCTTATAGCATTCATACGCGTTTCTTCAATGGGGAATCAGTCTAAAGATAGAAATTGGCTCGAAATTCGTACAGATGGAACACTTCAGATTTTCGCAGCGAAGCAGATGTTCTCCTCAACCCCTCATGCTCAAAGCTCACATTGAGCAGAACCTGTTCCTCACGATAGTCGTGGGAGAAAAACGAGGCATGCAATGGGATATTTAGTAACAACTAGGCGAACAGATGGTCCGATTTGGCTGTCGCCAAATGCTGCTGACCGTCCCTGCAAACCATTTTCTTAAAGGCACGCTTAAAGTTGGTGTTGCACAGAGCGTACAAAAAGGGTTGGCGGCCGAGTTGAGGTAGCCTAGCCAGATGGTGAGCGTCTGCACCCGCGCACTCACGCATGAATGGCAATGGGCCGTGACCACAAAGGTGACCGTGTACGGCAGCCAGCAGAGCACCAGGGCACCCATGATGACGCCCAGCTGACGGGCGGCCTTCTTTTGTTGTCGCAAGCTAGACGCCAATCTCTGCCGCGTCACGCGCACTCGCAGCGTCGCCCTGGGACTCGGCGTCGAACTGTCGGGTATCGGCCACTGGGACCCGGGAGCCTCTGTGGCCTCGTTGACGCAGCGGTTCGAGCCCGTCCTCCGACTTGCACCGCACTGGCCCAACTCGAGACGGCTGCGCTTGCGGATCTCGGTGAAGATCTTGGCGTAGAGCATGATCATGACGACCATGGGCAGGTAGAAGTTGGCCGCCGAGGCCATCAGCTTGAAAAGCACGTCGTCTGCGAACTCGGTGTCGCAGAGCTCGGGGTGTTGCGGAGGGCCCGCGCGGTCGCCCTGCCAGCGACGCCAACAGGCGATGGGCAGCACCCAGCTGGCCGAGACCAGCCATGCGATGGCGATCATGCAGAGGGCACGCTTGCGGGTTCGCTTTCGCAAGTACTTGAGCGGGGACCGGATGGACCAGTAGCGATCCAGGCTGAGCACCATCAGGTTGAAAATGGAGGCGGTGCTGGCCGTGTAGTCAGCGGAAAGCCAGAGCTGGCACATTGCGGGTCCCAGACGCCAGTCACCTGTTATGGCGTACGCCGAACTCAGGGGCATCACGAACAGCCCCACGGTTAGGTCTGCCACGGCCAGGCTCATGATGAACATGTTGCTCACCTGAAGGAGAGGCAGGGTGCAGCGGTTAGACATCTCTGCTGGCGACGCACACATTGGGTCATGGCGACTTCTCTGGAAATTGCGGCCTGCTCACTGTACGGACTAAAGCCTGTCATCTCAGGGTTCCCTGAGATGACAGGCACCTTACTCTGTATCGGGCTTTGGCTGCTCGGGGATCCTGCCTGCAGCGAAACATCGCTCAACTATCTGGTTCGCGGCACACTTGGGTAGGAATTGAAGTAAAGTATTTGTTTACATTTGTGACTAATTTTTAAATTTCTTTTATTACTGCGACTGAAAGTGATTCACATCAAGCTCCTTCATTGTCAAATGTATGTACATTTAAAACTACATTTAATGCGAAAGCAATAAAGGTTAACTGCAAAAAAAAACAAAGTGTTTTTAAACAGCCTAATTTGGACAAGCATATCACAAAACAATTTTTCCACGAACAAAAAAAATTTACACCACAATTTATCGCGCGAGACTCACTTTATTTTCCGTCTATTTCGTCCGCTTTAAATCGCGTGCCACAAAGTCGGTAATATACGTCAAGGAGTGGCTACTATACGTCCCTGAGTGACGTATAGCAGCCGTTGACTGCTATACTTCTCAATGGCTAAGGGATTGATTGACAGCTTAGATCTTGATTGTTTAAGCTTTGCGATATGTTGTAATTTCTTTTTGAGCCGCATATTTTTACGTTTAAAGAATAACCCATGTGAATAGAGTTATTATTCTTTACAAAAGGTTTACAAGAGGGGCACTTCCTTTGGATTCATACCATTACAAACAAAAGCTTCGCCATTCTTTTCATGGCCGTCGAAGTTCCTGCGCCCGCCTGTCTCGCCTACCTCGATTAGTCGTTTTGCCTAAGTGATCAGTGTTTCGTGTTGACCCAGGTGCTTGAGTGAGACTTCTTGAAGTGAAGTAGTGCGTGTTTAGCAGCTGTTGCAGGTGTTAGTAATAGGAAGCGACGCGATGTTTTGGCTTTCGCAGCGCGGTTTGTTACTTTCGTTTTCCTCTTTGCCTGCTTAGCGTGTTTTTTTGTTTTGTTTCTTTTTTGCTTCCGCACGCAAACGCCGATTTTTGGAGCTGTCAGTTTCTGTAAAGCAACGCTGTTGCTCTGTAAAATTGTGCCAGATGAGTGATCGCAGCAGCGAGTCTCCCAGCAGCCATGTCGCCCCGAAGGATGACAAGCTCAATGCTATTTGGCTGGAGGCAATCAGGCATTCGCGTAGCAACAAACGTGTCCAAGTATGTTCTCGTCATTTCGCTCCGGAGGCCTTCGAGATTCGCATCGGGTGCACCGAACGTCCGCGACTGAGAGACAGATGTTAGGTAAAAAACCTGCCACAGCCAGGTTCTTTTGCAGCGGCGGCTGCGGCGGCAGCGCGGCTGGCACGCGGCCTCTAACTTCTTGCCGGTGCTACTTTCAGTTACCACTACTGCGGTGTGCTGAGCCTACCTGGAAAACTGTAAGCCTCAGGGTCTGCCTCAATTTCATCGACATTACTGTGACGCTGAGCCTGCTTTGAAAAGCTGCAGGCCTTCGGATCTGCCGCAGTTTCGCTAGGGTTGCAAGTCATCAACGGTGACTCGCCATCGTCACAACGCATGTTGCTTTAGTTGAATTTCGAGGCTATGGCAGCGCCACAATCGGTTGTGCGGTAAAGGGCCCATCGGACACACGGAGCGTCACTATGGCAGCGACGGCAGCGCGGATGGCACATGGACTCTAACTTCTTGCCGGTGCTACTTTCAGGTTGGTCTTTACATATCAATGTTTATATGCCTAGCTCCTCGTTTTAGTATTGCCCACGCTGCTGCTGCTGCTAAACGCTGCATTTTTTATGTGTGTGTGCGTATAGTTATTGCTTTCTTTTGGAGGATGTCGGGCAACAATGACGGTTTGTGTTCAAGATGTGACAAAGTGTTTGATGATGATGAAAACGCGTTGTCGTGCTCCGGATATGGGTGTCTTTACCACCTTGGCGACTGCTCTGGTGCGTCCGAGTCGACTTTCATATCAAAAGGAGACAGTTAGAAGAAGGCTTGGCGGTGTTACAATTGTAAACAGGGCAATTCGATGGGAAGCCAAGTGAGTAAACCCAAACCGGAGCTTGACGTTGCAAACCTGCTTACGGACAGAAACCGTAAGCTAGACAGCTTGGCGCCTATAAAAAAGACAATAGACAGCATTCAGAAAAAGTCCAGGAGTTTAGCAATAAGTATGACGCCGTCCTAAAAAAACAAATTCGGCACGAAATTGAAATTAAAGAACTGCGTGAACGAATGGACACCGTAGGCAATGAGAATCGGCTATTGAGGTCGACAGACCGCGCAATGAAATCAATGATGTTGAATAGCAAGCTAGGAAATATAAATCTGGAGCTTCATGGTGTTACTATGACTTGTGAGAGCCGAGGGTGAAAGACGAGGCTGAGAGCACGTGACAGGCGGTCGGCGGGGAAGACACGACCTGGCGCGAGAGAGTGCGAGCTGAGCGAGGCTGGAGCTGAACAGGAACGTCGGAGCCGGGCTGCCTGGCCTGGCCCATGGCGAACCCCGGAGCGGACCACCAGCGAGGTCTGAAACAAGACCGGTGGAAACGGCGAGCCCTAGCCATATGACCTGGGCTATGACGATCCCGGGGTAGTTCCGCAGCGAGACTCGGGCATTGATAGCCCGGGACAGCCAGCCTACGCGGCGCTGGCGTGGGAAAGGCGATCCGGAGGCCTGGACACGGACTCTCACTGTGAGCTCTAATCGACGGGCGACAACAAGGGTCGGCGTGCCTTGACTGCCGGTTCTCGACGACGGGCAACCGAGAGGTACAGTAATCCCATTCGCTGTTCTCTCGTTGCTGTGTGTCACTCCCTGGGTGATGGGCGGAGCGCATACTGATCGGGCGGCGATTATTAGTAGAGGGACCTCCATAAAGAACCCCACAGATT
>JAZHYW010010321.1:0-85481 GCA_037355805.1 Ixodes ricinus
AGTTTGCTGCTGTACTGGGTCGTATGTCGCGCCGCCTGTTGGCCACTTCCTGCAGCGGCGGACGCAGAGCGAAGAAGATCTAGCCTCGAGATCGGCGGCGAACAGCCCGTGGCCCGAGCACTCCTCGAGCGCCCGACCTGCATGCGCAGCTGCGAACATGCAACTCGTTTGTTCCGGAAAATTCTGCGCCATCTATGAGGAAAAGGGTACAAATAAATAGCGGCTGAATCCCACTTAATGGGATAAATTATAGATGCGTTAAAGTAATTAAAAATTAAATGTAACTTCACTCTTTTGCACTAGCCAAAAAAAGAAAAAGCGCGACATTTTTAATTTTTTACAAGCTTTGCAAGGTTTAGTTTTTAAATCTCCAACTGTCTTCTGAAGACTCACACGCGTGTTAGACCTACTCACCATGGTTCAAAAAAGACTCCTACCGTTTGATTCTGCCCATTCAAAAATAATCAAAAGCGGAATAGTGCAAAGTTGCTTTAAAGCGGCCCTGCAGAAGTCTTGTGAACGCAAGGCCAAGTGAACTTTCGAAGCACAAGTGCAAAGACAGCAGTATTCTCGATAATTAATACTTTATTGTTTGATGTAGCCGAATTGCCTGACAACTCCCAATAGAAGAAAACAAAATTGTGAAAAAGAAGCGGGCCGGCTGTGATACATTATATCCACAACAGATCTCACTAGCGAAACGAATAGTCTCAAAATGCGAACTACTGGTGGCATTATCAGTGCCAGAACCAAACTAAAAGATGCGTCCTAAGATTAATTCCGCCGACGTTTTGTGCGCTGTTTAATATTAGTAAGATTAATTCGCAAACTAAAAATATTAAACAACGCACCGTCAATCATACTCATAAGTAGGTCATTTGCAACGTCAACGTAGGCTATAAAATGCCGTTCACGTGTGGGAAAGCGTACACATCGCGACACTGTTAGCGCGAACACGACATTGGAACATTTTCGCATTTTACGTCTAAATAGTATTAGTGAGCACGAAATTTTTTCGCTTACATTATCGAACTAAATGAGCTCTTTCCGTAGCAATTATAACTTGGATGACAAATCTTGGTTTCAAAGCGAAATACTGACGAAACCGGCGATCACTTGTTCGCGCTAACAGTGTCGCGCTCTGTACGTTGAACAATCTGGCCGCTGTGTGAATGTGAGACTTTGAGAACATAACCTTTCTCTTAAGTCATCACCATCGGGGCATCTCGCCATACGCTTCCAGGGACTGCCACCTGCGACCACCTATATTCCAACAGACTGAAAATCCTCAAGTGCTACCGTAACAAGAGAATCCAGAGAAACTCTATAAGAGACAAAACCATCCTTGTCTCACTGTGAGAAGCTTTGAATAAGCACACCATCACATTAGCGTTGTCTGAGAAAGAGATAGGGCTACTTCAACATTTTTCTTAACCCGTGAAGCTTTAATGTTTTCTAATTTCGTCTTTGACCTGGGTTGCAATTTTCTATAGTTCTAAAAACAAACAAACAATTATCGAGTTTTTTTATCTCTTTTTATCTCTCTTTGTATTTTTGCTAGTGTAAACGCAGTGAAGGCTAAGTTTAATTTTAAATTTTTTAAATGCATCTTTAATCTATAACATTGATTTCATTTTCTTCTACCTTCACATGTCCAATTTCATTCGTGTCTTCCTCGGTGAATACATCAAACACCCAGTTGGAGTAGGCGCTCTGACCTGTCCCCTCTTCCTTTTTCTTGCTTTTTACGCTCTTTTATTTTTAACAATGCTCAAGAGTTAGTTTTGGCGGTATGGAGTTTCTTGCATTTATTAATAAAGCGATCAGACTAATGTTTGCATAAAAAACGATTAAGAAAGTCAGACACATGTAGATGTGATATTATGAACAAGCAAATCGCCTGATGTTGGCTAATTGTTATTCCTAACATCCAAGCAACCTAATGGCGACAGCCTCACATGATTCTAAAATGGCAGCGCCCATCCGATGGGGAATGAAAAGGTCTATACTGCGTTTTACAATAACTTGGCAGAAATTTATCTCAGGAAACTCAAGGAATAACTATAATTCAGTAAAGTTAGATCCTCATTTTTTTGGCAAGACATCATCGTATACCTTCTCCGGTTGTGCGTTTTTTTCGTCATCATGGTGGGAAGTTCTTTAAACTAATCTTACGTGCGCAAAGCTTCTTTTTTTAGCAAGCAGACTTGTTATTGTTACTGACCAAACTAAAATGACAAGCTGAAATATTCAGCTGTCCAGCCTTTCGCATGACCAGTCTGCATTTTGTAGAGCATTCACTGACTTTCGACGCACAACGGGGCATCAGTGAAGCCTGAAACTTTGCTCTTGAGCAGGCAAGAGCACATGTAAGACCTGCCTCCTTGCTATGAAGCTCACATCCACTATACACAGATGTTGGTTTTCTTAAACTGGGACAACACTGCTTATACATAATACAAAAAACTGTCTTCATGCAGATCCGAACACGAGCCACCGCGATATGTGTGCTTTGTATGCCGCATGGAAATGAGTTCAAGAAGAAGACTTGGACGCGTCGTTTGAACCGCGGATATTGCGGTGATTCTTGTTTGCAGACTGTCTTTTGTGTGATGTATGAGCAGTGTGATCCCGGCTACACTGGTTTGCAAGAAAGGCACCTGTGCGCTGCCATTTTGAGTGATGCTGGCGCCGCATAACGTTTCTGCCATGCTGGGGTGCGCCAGGGGCTCGTCATTGGGCTGCGCGATGACAAGATGACGGCGTCTGGAGTATCACCGACGGCCAGCGTTAGCAACACACTTACTGTTTTCAACACAGGAGGAGGTATCTACAACAAAGCCGTAGCTTCAAATATTGTAGGAGTTAGGGTTGGAGCTGACTTTATAACAATTGCAGCCTCGGTTCCGGCACGTCGTGGATGCCAGAGCTGCAGCGGGCGCAGCCATCGTTAATGCAATGACCATGTGACTTCTGGCGCATTCTAAGGAGCACTTTGAGACTTTAGATATGTTTAAAATTTTGTTTATTTGCTATTGGTTTAGGTATTTTATTTAATTGTTAGTTGTCTTTCACGGTCGCAAACAACACCTCTATGCTTTATAATTATTTTTTTATTTCTTTCTGCGCTCAGGGATGTCTGCTTCAGGAAGGGACGCTTAGCAAGATTGTACGACAAGCAGCGAACATCCTGGCTTGACGAGTAGGTTCGCCTTACCTCGGCGTGCGGTTCAAGGTCAAGCCGGGATCCAACGTGCAAACGTGTATAGAGAAAGTAAAAACATGTAACGTTTAAAAGAGATGGTATTTACATTGACATTGGATACGCCAAAACAAACAAAAAAATTGTGTGTATGTTTAAACAGCCGAAAGTTAGTCTGCCTTGGTGGGCGTCTGGTGTCTCATCTGTAGATGAGGAATTTAGCCAGTGCGGTACAACCGCCAAAACAATATCACATATCGTGGGTGGGTAAGCGAACATATGGCACCTCCTTCAAACTTCCCGCAAAAAAAAAAAAAAATTGGATCAAAGTTCCGCGAAAAAATTCACTGCGCACCTATTTCGACTGCGTAGTGAATATGTCCTTCATTGTTCCTTTCACAAATGCCTGCAAGGGAGATCGGTGGCCGTCCTATTGACGTGGCTGAAGTCGAACTGAAAAAACAAACAAATGAAGACTGGAAAAGCTCCACGATCAAACGGTTTACAAACCAGTTTTTACAAAAAGAAAATGGAGCAAGAAACTTGTTTCTATACCCTTAAATGTTTTGAGGAATCATACCAAAACGAATGCTTACCTCCATCGTTTGGGAAAGCACACAACATACTGATTCCGAAGTCTAAAGATCTGGACAAGAGTCAACGAGCATACAGTTATCGACCAATAAGCTTACTAAACGGCGACTATACAATTTTGGCAACTGTACTGAGTCGGGCGTCTACAAAGCTTAATATTGTTTTTGGTTGGAGACCATCAGCCATGTTCCATCAAAGGGCGGATTATACAGACGAACCTCCGCATCGTCCGGTCTATATTAGAGATACTCCAACGAAAAGAATCTGTGGCTATCCTACAACTTGATCTGGCTAGAATCTTCGATGAAGTTCAACACTCAATCCTTTTTATCTTTTCACGACATTAATTGTTAATGGAGCTTTTCGAAATGCATAGATGTACAATGCTCCGGTTAGACAAGGTTGACTGACGTCACCACTTCTTTTTGACCTCTATCTTGAGCCCTCTAGATAACATTATAAACGATAAAAGGGTTCAAGGTTTTCGCCTTCCGACCTGCGAAATCAAGCTTCCTGCCTACGCTGATGACCTTGTGCTGGTGTGTTCCAACAAGTCTAGCATAAAAAAACGTGATGCTATTCATTTCTAACTGCTGTTCTGTGTCTGGTGCTTTAGTAAACAAGGAAAAAAGTTGTGGCTCGTGGTGCGTTGAGTGGGGATCGACACCATCTACATTTGAGGACAAACAATGGTCTACACCGAAGCCAAAGCTCTTAGGAGTCCCGTTAAGCGCAATAAAAAATCCCAGATTCTGTGGGACACAGTAACAAAAAACGTTAAAACAGCTGCCAGTATCTGGAGTTTGCAATATCTTTCTACTTTTGGAAGAGTTGCTGTATGCAACCTTTTCCTCTTGTTAAAGCTAATGTATCTTCTGCAGGGTGTACATTGTGCAGAGACAACGGTCAATGCATTTGACAGAATATTGGCTACGTTCATTTGAAGGTCATCATACGAGCGAATGAGAAGTTCAAGCTTGTTTTGAAGCATTCACTATAGATGACTTGGTTTAAGTCAGATTTTTTGTTAGGCAAGATGTAAATTCTTCGCACAGGAACAGCATCTTTTTTAGAGTTGCGCAAGCATTTTTTTAACAAGTATGTGGAAACACCAGGTGAATAGGCAACAATCACATGTGCTTTAATGACATTAAGAGGATTTTACAAGGAAGTAGACTACAATGAACTTTCTGAAAAAAGTCCAATGCGTTTGAGTTTGAGTTTGACCAAGCCTTTCTAGCCTCGTGCACAAAAAGAAGCTAATCAAACGTCTGCTAGTTTTATTGTTCCCAGTCCCCCGTATTTCGTGTTTATCCTTATGTGACTCCACTAAACTTTAAACCGAATGTTTTAGAGAGGATTAAACTAATGGCGCTACCACCGAAGTGTAAAACGTTTTTTTAAAACCGATTTCACCCTTTTACCAAAACTGTAAAATTCTGACTCGACACACGCGGGATTGAAACACTCGGACGCACTGACTGTAGACTTTGCAAAGTTACCGAAACAGTCACCCATGATTTTACTCTTTGTGTCGACGCTGTATTTTTTTTTAATGTTTTCAAACGGACGCTGGAAAAAAAGGATGAAGTGGACGAGACAAACCTTCGCTACATGCATTTCGCCGAACACCTCGATAACGTTCAAGACATTTTAGTAGTTGTAGGTCTTTATAGTTTGTGGAAAACGCGTCAAGTAAATAATGAAGCAATTGTCACAAAAACATCCTGATAAATTCAAAAAAATATTGCCATTCAAGTAAGTCAAGGCATATAGGCCCGCTGTGATGAAAATGATGAATGAATATACGTCATAAAAATGTCAGTCGTTCCCTTGATATAATATAATCCACGACAGCACCAGTCGATTTTTGAAAGTGTACTTGACACCTTTTTTGTGATGAGTGTAAAGCTTTTGTAAAATTCTAATATATAATGAAATCGAATGGAACGCACTGCTTGTATGTTACGAAAAAAATAACGCATTAGATATACATAATTTACATATAATGCATTTATGATAATGTGTATAATGTTGAATATATATAATGTATATATATATATATATATATATATATATATATATATATATATATATATATATATATTGGCAACGGGCAACGGCTGGCATCCATTCGAGAGACGCAAGCCCAACAAGAAAAACAAAGAGAGTTACGATCGAAGCCGCAGGGAACACAGGTTTTGGGAATGGGGGACCTTGTCTACGTCAAGACCCCCATGCACGCAGAACACGCAATCGGACGAGCGAAATTCCTACACCCAGTCACTGGTTAGCTGCCGGATTTAGCCCCCGTCAGACTGGGGGCAATAACTGGGAGGTGAGTCGACCGCACAGGACGTTTCAAAAGACCATTGTGAGACGTGGCACGGTTTAAGCCGTACCTGCCAACGGCTGCGAGGGCCCTGCAGAAGACACCGGGAGTACAGAGAGACTCCGGCTGGGCTTGATCAAGTCTGTGATGCTGAATCGGAGGACCGAATTTACTTTCAACGCCACTGGATGTGCACTGAGTGTCTCAGGCGGCGTAGGACCAAGCAGAAGTTTCGGACCACGATGATGACACAGGACTCACAGGGGGAGGCACAACCGTGTGCGACTAGGTATTTTGAGTATTATGGGGACTTTTAAAGTGATAATTATTTGCATTTTATTTTTCAGAGTGAACTGTTGCGTGAACTTTTTGCGTGAACTATTCATGGTTTTTCCAAGTGCGCGTTCTTTGGGCTTAATTTTTGACTAACTAGTGAGAACCTCCATTTTGCGATCACGGGCCCGATTCTGAGGTAGGGCCTCTCAGCTAAAGGGGAGGAGTTGTAACGAAATAAAAGGTAAACAGGGCGCTGTTGGCAGGCGCGGGGACGTTAGCTGTTGCGCGCTTCGGAAGGAGATTGCACGTGATGGAGAAGGAAGAGGAAGCAGGGTGCGCAGAGAGCAGTGAGCGAGAGCTGACCGGGCCTTCGGAAAAAGCGGTTGATTGGGGACCGGAGGCCGTGACCTGCCAACCGTGAAGACCCTGCTGTTGATTTCCAGATCATGCGGTGGACTTAATCGCGTGTACAGAGACGAAAAAAGAGACGTTTCCATATATATATATATATATATATATGCCTATATATAATGTAATATAACGCATTGCATGCATTTCATCTAACGAATCTGTAGCGCTTTACCTGTATATAATGTAAAGCATTACTTGCAGATAATAATGTAAAAGGGATTATAATTGTAAGAAGAAGAAAAAAGAAGATCGGTGGCTTAGTGGCTCGCCGATCTTTTTTCTGCTCTGCACACCAGCTCGGAGCACGTGAAGCGAAAACTCGCTCTGCAGAACCCAGGGATCCTAGGTTCAACCCCACAACCGCCCGTTTCGATTTGAATGAGCTTCGAACCAGCGTGCGGTCGTGTATCACTACTGCGTGGTTCACGTTGAAGACCCGAGGCTTGCGGTGGTACCGCACTGGCTAAATTGCTCATTTAAAGCTGAGAGATAAGTCTAACGTTGAGGCAGAAAAACTTCCGCCAGTATAAACATACAAACTCCAAATATATTTTTTTAAATGCTACGCTGCAGACAAGCGTATTGGTGCCTGTGCTCAGTTGAGTAGAATGCCTTGCTTGTGAGAAATCGCGCGTATGAGCTGACACTTTCAAAAGCAACGCTGTTGCCCCTGAGCACTGACGGTGTCTACGACATGGAGTGTAGATATTTTCCAATTTATGTCAAATTAGCCAGTTTAGAAAATGTATAAATCCGGTCAATGCTTATATTGCACTAATACTTTAGAATTTAACAGTCAAAAGCCGAAAGTGAGAAAGTTCTGTTTGGAAAAGAGCCGCATCGGAGTTTCCCATGAGCGACTCAGTGTGGACGCAAGCAGCACAATCTGCTGCTTGCGCAAACTCATTCCAAACACGCGGATGTTTTTGATGCTGCGCTTATATTTTTGCGTGGAAGGACATTACGCATTGACCTAATACTGCTGACGTGTGTGTGTTCTGTAATACAATGTGTCCGCCCATAGGCAGATCAGACTCACCTCCGCAGCCACATGGCATGCGTCAACGGCAGCGTCGACACCGGAGTTGCCGATGCCCACGACGGCGACCCTCCTGTCCTTGAACTTGTCCGGGACCTTGAGGTTGTGCGTATGAACGATCCTGCCCTTGAATTTCTCCTGGCCCTTGAACGTGGGAACGTTCGGGAACCCGTAGTGCCCCGAGGCCACCAGCACTGCGTCGAAGGTCTCTCTGCGCTCGACGTCGCCGTTGAGATCCTTGACGACGACGTCCCAGCGACCAGTGGAGTCGTAGTCCTCGGCCTTGTGTCACCCGGAGGACTTCGTGACGCAGGAGCACTTTACCCGTGATACCGAAATGGTCCGCGTAGCTCCTGATGTACGCCAACATCTTGGTGTGGTGCATGAAGTTGGGAGCCTCTTTGGGAGGGGAAAATCGCTGCAGAAATAAGGAACGGTGGACACTGTCTTGGTATGTAGGCTTTCATAAATAATTACGATAAGATTAGAATAAAGTTTAATCAGTATAAATACTATAAAATGAATACTCGATCAATCAATCAACTACTAGAATGAAAGCGATTGAGAGTGACAAAAAGAATTCATTATGTTTTCACAAAAAATGAGGTGTGTATGAAAATAGATATAGATTAATTGCATAAACGAACACCCCTAATACAACATTCGCATGACCTATTGCTAAGAGATCCTTATGGTTGGCTGCGAACCAATTGGCGATCCTCCGCGCATGGCATGTGCTCGCGACTCAGGTACGCGGGCTGATACGCAAATTGCAAAGGGACTTACGGTACTTTTAAGCTCGCCCTACGAATGGGAAATAAAACTAGAATTGTCACGTTATGTGCCAGGAAAGGAAGTTGCCTCACTACACATGTCCTTATGATGCGAATGCGAACTGTGATCCCTTACAACGGAAAAGAGTTGAGCTAGTTGGTAATACATATTTAGGTTGTGGAACCTGGTGAACTTACAGAAACAAATGTGAGGTGAGGTAGGATATCTGACCAGCGATCGGATGTCTTTTATCCTATCTCTCCTCATATATTTTCTGTAAGTTAAGCTGGTTTCATCATCTAAAAGATGATCTCTGTTTCATAGATCTCTTGTTTGAATATGTATATGCTTTAATCTAGACTGGAACTCTAGTTGGAAGTGGTCGCTTGGGGCATAAACGTAAGCAGTAAAAATTGGTGCCGGTCAATGCCATTTTAAAGTAAAATTTAAGAAAACAGCTAATATCGTTTTCTCGCTGATGGTGTCGAGAACTGTAGGTCTAAATTGGTCGAGGAATCTAGGCCGCTTTGTCTCCAGTGAACTTTGGGCGCAGTTTGCTCATAAAGGCTCTGGAAAAAGGCGTTTTATTTTAGCGGGCCCCGGTGAAAAAAAGAAAAAAGTGTGCCCACACGAGAGACATGACATAATACCAAACAAAAAATCCAAAATGAAGCAGTTTTATCCGTACACTTAACAATTTTAATTGGTTCGAAACATTCTCTCTTAAATTATACACGTATTACGCCCATAAAAAGGCTCAAATAGTTAGAATTAGGAGAGCGTGTTGGTTAAACATCTAGGTATGCAAATACATAACAACGAACGCTGTCCGTGCTTGACGTTTTCTTGTGTGTCCCTTTTCTCCTTTTGCGATCGCATACCAAGATGCTCCATATAGTGTCGGTGTTTTGCGTCAGATCTATTTAATTCAAATTATGCTAATCGAAAAATTATTAAAGACAAGTGAAAGACAACAATGCCATTTATGTGCTTTCTTACAGAGAAAATATGGTAAACAACCATGAGCAGGCATCACATTGGCATGCCCGTCTTTTTATTGAGAACGAATCATAAAATACCTCGTATGGGGTCTTTCATGTGGTATTATGCTATATGGGCCGTACGGTTGAATATCTTTCTGTCTCAATAGGGGTCGCTTTCTGCAAACGATGCACAAGTGAAGTTGCGAACTCATTTATATTCGCACTTGAATCACGCTTCAATGAAGCGGTAGTTGGTCAGGCCGCTCAGCACCTCCTGTTATTGATTGCCGTTTAGTCCACGAATTGTATAGCACCTAATGCATAGTTGTCTTTAAAACATCTTATTCGGCGATTTTAAAACGGAGAAGACGTTTTCGTCTTCTCCGTTTCAACGCTGCGGAAACGCTACACCCCGCATATGTTTTTTCTATAGCGGGCGGTTTAGTAAACTGCGGCGTTGAGTTTCTACTTCGGCCCTGCGCTTTTCGATCCAACTTCAAAAACATCGAATCACAAGAAAAGACTAACTGAGGCGGCGCTTCTCGCACCGCGTTTTGTTCCTTATTTTTTTATCGGGAAGCGGTGCGATTTTACAGCCTGCCAAATAATCATAAACGAATCGAATCAAACCTTGTTTTAGGCTGGTAGTTGGTACTTTTGCAAAACAAAATACCGCGGATATACGTAGCATTTGTTTTAGTGCGCGCCGGGTTTTCAGACGATGACGAAAATATTGTTACAGATTTTATAGCTTCTGATGTAGACGATGTTTGACCGAAACGTTTCACTTGCACCTTGTTTCCCTGATAATTAAAATTTATATTAGAAAATATTATTGCTTGTATTAACACAAACTTCTCGCTATTTAACAATACCAGTAACTCTCTCATGGTCATCGAAAAAGGAAAGTTTTCCCAAAAGTATTTCACTCTCCCGATGTACTCGTGCCGCCCCTCCCCCCCCCACACAAAAAAAAAAAAACAATAGAAAAAACAAAAAGCGAAATAGCTAAACAAGCGCACAAACGAACAGATAAAGTGTTTTTTTATCGTAAAATTAAAATATGCATCGCCGAACCCTTGTTTTACACCAAAAATATAGCGCTGGAGGTCCGACTCAGATACCAAAGTACGGTAATTATGCGTTGTCTTATTCAAAAGTTATACAGGGTCCATTTTTTCCCGTTTTTGGTAACTGGCACCATAGAGTTCTTTTGTACTCGAGAACTATGTCGGCTGCAATTTCCCATTCCAAAAATTCTGAAAATCGCCTATAACTTTTTAATAACATAATGGTTGGATTACTGAAACTGTGGCCTCCGGTTCGGTCCTCTGGCGATACATTTGGGGTGAGAATGAGCGTTCGGCGACGCATATATTTGTTTCAGTGACTAAAACTGTTTTGTTCTTAATTTTGTTCTAGATTTTGTTTTCTGAGGGGGTGGGGACATTTTGTATACGTTAGAATCATTTGACTCCTTAACCGCATGTGATTGGTTTCATTTTATGTTGAGCTTTAAGGGTACTTTCCAATGAACCTTTGTAGAATGCATACAACCAGAATAAAAAAAAAAAACAAAAAAACTCGCTACCTAAAGTTGAATAGCCAGATACAATTGTACAAGTATGCTTGACACCTTCAAAATAATTTTCAGCATTTCCTTTTTTTAAAATTGATGACAAAGGTATTCTGTCTTTAAGATGCACTGACAGGGTATTTATACAGGCTAGGTTTTTTATTTTGTGCATGACATATGAGAGCCCAACAACCCAGTACAAAAAGTGCGGCTCGAAATTCGTTTTCTTTCCGCCCGAAAACCGCCGATCGAGAACTGGGCGGTTCGAGTCGCGCTCACCCTTTTCTCCGGGATCACGTGCCACTCGTTATGGTTTATATACAATCATCAAATATAATCAAGTCATGGCTCGTCGAAGGCACGCATTCAATCTTAAGAATAGACAAAATTTGATACCCATTTTTGTGGCTTCTAGAAGATTGAAACTTTGATTAAAGAAAAGTTGCACAAAGAACCGGAAGCACTCTCTGCATTCTGTGCGTACTTCTGAATATGGCGTGGGGTCGCCGGAGTCGCGAGGCTGAATGGCTGAACGAAGCCGACTAAGCGATGGCGGCGGACAGCGGGCGTGGGACCCACCGTTACTATATCAACTCAGTTATGGAACTTCCCATAGACGCTGTACATTGAAGGGGTCCGAAACCGTGTCCCATTTTTGGCAGCCAGGTGGCGCTGCCGGCGCATTAATCCGCGCGTTTTCGTCTGCTACTGCTCCGCGGCTGTTCTTGATTCCCGACTCTCTCGAGGTTCAGCATGGTTTTGGGTTAGTTTTGCCCTTTCGCCAGTAAAAAGCAAAAAATGTGACTACCAACAGAAGCAGAAACAATTTGAAAGTTGTCTGCTGCTGTTATCCGTAGAAAAGCCAGAACCGCGCCGCCAAATGATGATAGCGAGTATTAACGCGGAGCACGCGCCCTCTAACGAGGCGCCACGCAAAGGGACCCACCTTCGGAGCGGAGTGCCACAACTGAGTTATTCTAATAACGTTGGTGGGACCTCTATCTATTTCAGAACTGTTCTTCGCGGTACCGGCGAATCTGTATAGCTCAGAAATGAAATCGTTTCCCGATAAAAACAATTAGGATTTGTTCCGTACGACGCGCCCAACCACCAAGCTGATTCGCACGAAGACGTCGCCGAGTCGTCGACCTTCTCTGGCTGAAGACATCGCTCGCCTTACGAATACCAGTTCGTTGCCGCTTAAAATACACGCAAACGTCAAGCACCAAGGGCTCGACTTTTGCGTTTTTTGGGCGAGGTTAGAAGTGCGTGTTTTTGTCTGCTTCGCAGAGCCGGAAAAACACAAAAAAAGAAGAAAAAGAAAACACGGCCGCGTGTGTGACCACGTGACTTCCGGCAACTCTCTGCCCCTCTACATTTCTTCTTCCTCCCCAATCCAGGTTTCGGTTTCGATTTCGAGCAGATGCGTTATGTGACTTTAATAAAAATTTACGTTACGCTGTAGCAAGATATTACGGAGTTTCCGTAGACTGCGTTTCCTCCTCCGCTAAGCCCTCCGCAGCACACTACGATACCCGGAACTCTACAGTCAAGGCCATCTGCCCGCATGCGCAGTAGCGGCTTCTCCGTTGCGGAGGGTTTAGCGGAGGCGGAAACGCGGTCTGCAAAACTCCCCTATTAATGTGGTAGTCTTCTGACACCATATTAAATCGGCTGGGAAGAAAAAATTAAACAAAAACTTTCGGGGATTGTTAGTGTTATTTTAATGAGCGTTTATAGTAAACATGATGGGAAAACAGCTACGTACGTAGGACAAGCGTCGACTGAAATTTTAATAAAGGAACTAAGACAGAAAAAAACAACCGTATGTTTTAAGATACTGTGTATGTTTTTTCTGTTTGTTTCCTTTACTATTACTGCAGTCTTTAGATCTTTGCAAGTTTTTCTGTCTTGTTTCCTTTATTAAAATTTTCAGTGCAGTACAGCATTGTCCTGTCGTGTTTTGTTCCTCTTCGTGAGTCCGTGTTTTTTTCTCCGTACCTGTTTTCCCCCATCATGTATAACGTCAACCAACTGGCCCAGTTCTCCACCTTATTACAGTTTATAGTAAAGTTCGGAGTACATGTTTCGACGTTGATTTTATTGAAAATTTGGCATTTACCGGAGTTTGCTTCGAGTAAATAAGAAGTATTATCTAATTTGGCGTTTATCAAATTTGATTTATTTTAGTCACTCAATTCCCCGCAAAAAATAAAACAACGGTCACACACAAAATATATCTTAAATATGAGCTCGGTACTTTCACTGTACTTATCAGTGATTGAGATTATAGCGTCCATTAATATAAATCACAGCGGTCGTGTTAAAATTTTAAGAGACACCATATAGCTTCTTATTATTCACAAAAGACTAGCGTAGTTTATTATTTTTGTTTAATATGGCGTAAATGAAATCGTCTTTGTCTTTTCTATGAAATATTGTCACGAACGGAGGAGACACGAAGACGAGCAGTGAACTGTAAAATAAATCTTTAATAGGCGAACTTGTGCCGACCAAAAATAAGTAAGGAAAGAGCGTCGAGGCAGCAGAAATGCACGCGGCGATTCGGCGGCGAAACAGAGAGCGCGAGCGAGACTGACTCGACAAGGTCGCGGGCAGCTGCTTATCTACCGTGCGTCACTATCTCGAAAGTTCGGCAAAGAAAGTTCGAGCCTCGCGCGCTTGGGGCGAGGATGAACTGGTACTTTCGAGAACAAGAAAGCAGGGGAAAGTTATGTCTGGTGCGAGAATGAACGCGAATCTTCTAGAAGTCCGTGACCGAGCGTTGCTTTCTCGGGCCTGCGGGCAGCAATATATCGTACGAGTCATAACATGAAATATATTTTTCTCCTCGAAGACTTGCATTTCTTTGCACATAGATAACTTATATGAAGTTGGCGTTCATCGTTGACATACCAGTCCTAGGTGTTGGAATAAGTTATTCGACAGCTGCGGTTAACGCCGAGACAATTGACAGAACGAAATCACCTTCCGGCTTAATTGTTTTTACTACCGTCATTAGTGTCAAATGTTCAGATGGGCTTTTGCTAATTAGTTTTAGGGAAGTACATTGTGACTATGTTAATTCTACGTGAATTTTTGTTCTGTTTAGTCGCCTACCTATTCCTGTAATACCCTCTTGACCTAAATGTGATGTATTAACTAAGCGTATAAGCAAAAATCCTTCTTTCTTACAGTTTTCTTTCTTTCGGCTTGTCCTTCCATCGATTTGTCAGTTCTCGTTTACCCAGTGCCCAGAGAGGATACTGACGATAAGCCCCTTGGTTTTTAATCCGAGTTTAGAAAGGGAAGTAAAATTGTCTCTCCTCAGGACCCCCACTGAGTTGGCCTATTCCTAAACGAAGTTTGGGTCCCGGGCTTTATGTAACACAATCTGTTTTATCAGCCAAATAATATAAGAAAGGTGTCATGAAAGAGTGTCTCGAAGGACCGTGATATTTTGTGACGTCATAACGTCATGTGGCACCGTGACGTCAAGTGGTAGTTATGACGTCTCGTGACAAGGCGAAGCCACGTAAATGTGTGACTCCACGACTCCATATGACACCGTGGTGTCGCGAGAAATTATGAACACCTGACTGTAACGCAACTGTATTATGTGACACCATCACGTCACGTGATATCATGATGATGAGATGATGATTGAGGGTTTGATGGCGCAAAATGCAACTTAGGTGAAAGTGCGCCAAACTAGATTATATATTTAATTATTTTAGTATGTTGCGACTTGACTGATATATGTGGTATTAGATATGGTGGAAAAGGCCAGTGCTAGAGATAAAACGAAGTACACAATCAAATGAGATGAGAGGGTTATCTCCCAGTAAATGTACAGGGTGAAAGGGTATGCGATATCTAAAAAAGTCGGGAAAATGATGCCGTCGTTCGTCCCCGAGACCGCAGCAAACCCCTAGAACATGTAAGTACAGTTGCTTCGGTCCGACCCCTTTTCAGACGCCGATCAGATTTTTCTGGTTTGCTTGGGACCCATAATAGACGGGGAAACAATTCAGTGTCGGTGGTGGTCCAGACATCATCAAGCCCAACATGGGGATAGGTGGTAACACCTCATCACACACACAAAAAAGGTTAGCTTAGAATGCTACCCTACCAGCCTTTGCCCTAAAACTGTCATCAAGTGTGGCTCTAGATAAGGAAATCTATATCCACCCCAGGTTGGCCCTTGCCACCAAAGGAAGTGAAAATGTAAAGAGGGGAAGAGGGGGAAAGTGGAAGATACGAGGGGATAGTAGAAGAGGAGGCGACTGACTCAATCATCCTTGGCGGGCTTTACCAGGACACCCGTCAATGAGACGCAGGGAAAAATTGGTGTATATCCTCATCCGGGGGCCCCGAAAGGTCCAAACCTACCCCGGGCTCGTCTCAGTACCAATATGCGCTCTTCCCCAGACACGGGAGAGGCAGGCACAGCCAGACGTGGGCAGGCGAACCCGCTTGACTCGTGGTCCGTGGTGACGACACTCACCAAACACCTAATAACTCAGGTGCCCCCTGCGGGGACGAGATATTATGACATAATGTAACATCATGTTGTCGCGTGTCGTCATGAGGTCACGTTGACTCTGACATTACGTTACAACATGACGTCAAGTCACATTGTGAGGTGACATGACACCAGGACGTGACAAGCTCACAAGACGTCAGGATGTCACGGGCCACCATGTGACACTATAGACACTAGAGTGTCACATGGTGTCACGTGACATTTAGAGTCATATGACAACGTGAAATCAAATAACTCCCTGAAGTGACGTGACATCATGATGGCGGGTGGCATCGTAACGTCACATGACACCATGACATCAGTTGACGCAGTGACTTCTCATTACATAATGTGACTCTGACATAAGGATGATACATTATGCTATTTATTTATTTATTGTACTTTTCCGGTGCCCCTAAACAGCCCGTATGCCTACATAAGGGTGCACCGTTGACACTTACATGCAGTTTTGCATAAAAAGCATGCACGCAAACACATGTGAAGAGGTGTATATGAAAACACGTGACATCATGGCGTCACTTGACAACACGACATCGCGTGATCGTCACAAGGTCACGTGACTGTATGTCAGGTGAGGTCATTAACACCGTAATATAAGTGGCACCATGACTTTATTTACATCAGTCAGGTGACCTATGACGTCACAGACACGCGCACGTATTTGCCTAGCTCATTGAGAACCCACTCTGTGCTCCCCAGTTTTTGTCAGCATGATCGAGCGAGTGCAATAATTATTGTAACCACATCGCAACCTGAGATAGGGTGTCCGTGTTTCTCGAGTACATACAAAATCATGACAAATCTACCAGCGAGTGTTCTAACATAGAATGTGTTATCGGCTGGAATTTCATGCAACAAGTGTCTAGCTGGAGTGTAATGAAAAAGCGCTACTGAAAGCCAAGGCAACATAAAGGATGCAAAACCCATAGTAGGGAATGCTAAAGAATCCAAAGTGAAGTGGTTCTTAGTCAGAATTAATCGTACCTACTCGTAACTACGCGCGAATATTTTCTCGACATTTGCGAAGTGACGCAGTGGGAATCGAACCCTGTTTGTGCGATCCGCAGCCCGACGCCTTTGCTTGGCGCCTCGAGGGGACGCGAAAGAGGATGCACAGCAGCAGGACGCGGGAGATGGCAGGAACAGGCAACCGTCAGTGGGCGCACCAAAGCATAACCCAGCAGGCGTATGACGTCAGAACTTCGCGTAGAAGCCAGTATATAAATTAGCGGGTCCGATGAACTTCTTAAACTCGCGATTACCTAAATTAAAAAGCACTAAGGCTTCAATGCGCTACACGCTATCTCGTAAGACGCAGAGTCCAGATACTCTGCTGTCGAAGTACATTCTTACATCGCTCATTTGCATTATATATAGCGCGCTTTCAGCGCTGAATCAGGTTCCCCCGTCTGAGAGAACGCATGCGCATCCCGCTGTCCATGCTGTTGCGCTTTCGCGCTACGCGGAGGGAGAGGGCTGTCACCGACGACCAGGGATACCGGAATTGTCGAGGCAGCGGAGACGGCTGTTTCCGGGAGACCGTAGGCTTGCGATTTCTCGGAGACAGTCGTCTCTGCTTCACGAACCCCGCGGAAATGTTGGGTTGCGCTTCTCCCGGTGCTTGTGAAGTAAGCCCGAGAGACTGCATGCCTACCAAAGATACCTCTACGTGCATGCTGCATCTGCTTGGGGTTAATCGTTCTCGATTTTTGCTGTCTCTTGCTCAAGTAGGACTTTACTCTCTTTCATACCTAGTGTACAACGCTGTCCAAGCCGCTAGCGCGATCACGGGGTTTAATCTCGTAGATCATTTGGACGCGTTCTCTCGCAAACAAAACCTTAGACGAAGCCACGCGCTCACGCCAGTAACTTTGACAGCGTTGTATACTAAACCAAAGTCAGTGGATCCTGGAAAAGTAGCGCCAAGCTCCCTGTCTAGTTGCTAGTTTGGTTCGTTTAATGTAATTTCTTTATGACCTCTCGATTCTTTGTTAGCCGATCTCAATAGACCTATTGCTAAATTTCCCAAGCATCAAGGATGATGCTGGGAATGTATGTACGCGCGCCACACGCGCTCGCATTCAAATATAAAACATTCGAAGTAAAACACCAAAGAAAGCGTTGATGAACCCGTGTGCCAGATGCAATTTGTTTTAGGCATTTGCTTTAGAAACGTTACTACTGCGCCAGCGCGTGCCGCGCGTAACTATCCGCTCAAAGCATGCTTATTGTTGCCTCAGCAATTTAGCAGAAGGTCTATTAAAGGTGACAGGTTGCTTTATCGAGACATTTCTTGTGCACCAAGATGCGGCGCCGCCACGACGTGCAAAGCCGCATCTTGTGGCGTGTCGAAGATATGTGACAAGCTCGCATCTTCCCACCCCCAGGAGATTTGGTGTAGGTGCTTGACGGCCTTGAAATAATTTTACTGTCTCAGAATACCCAAGAGGAACAATGTCGTTGTAAGAAATCTGTAGAGATAAGCATGATTGATAATTTGATTGCAAGCACAGTCCCTTATACTGGTGAGAAACTATTTCAGTGCGATGATGATCTATAGCGATCGCGACGGGATTCAAACAACCCTTTCCAAGCTTCGAAGATTTGAAGGGACCAAGATGGCGATTTCCATGGCAACTGAAACAGATCAGCCAATCACATTGCGAGGCTTGTTCATCTGAATTTTTGTATTGGTTTCGTTTTCGGCTAGGAGGTAGGAAAGGCGAGGGCGCTACTCTGCCAGGGTCCACTCTGGGGGTAACCTGCCTCCCAAGACGCTGAATATTATTCTAGAGCACGTGCCTGAATGCGCCCAGTTCCTTGCTGCTGTTTATGACGGTAGACCGCATGACGGACGGTAGGCCTTCCTCGCTGTCGCCGCGGTAGGCCCACAGGCCACCCAGGCTGGACGACAGCTCGTAGATGACTGGTTGGAAGCCCTCGTCAAGCATCTGACGTGCAGCGAGGATGCCGCTCGATCCGCCTCCGACAATGCAGACCCGCAGGGGCCCTCTGTCATTGCTGCAGCGCTGCATGGTACTAAAAGAAATCTCAATTAATTTTAGGCCCTCTCCTTTTTCTAATCTTTAGTAATGATATCCCGCATGAAATTACATCGAGTATCAGGTTGTATGCTGACGACTGCGTTTTATACAGGGAAATTCCCGGCGACGACGACGCTCAAAGCCTAGAGGGTGATAACAGAGTGGTGAGAAAAATGGAAAAAAATGTATCTTAATATATCCAAATGTGTCCATGTTCGATTCACAAGAAAACGTAAAATTGTCTCTGCTGTTTCTAAACTAAACAATAATCTTTTAGAGCTTAGTACTAAGGAACATATCTCGGGGTTCGCCTAACCGATGATTTAGGATAGAATAATCACGTGAAGTAATTGTGCTCTAAGGCTAGCGGCATGCTGCACATTTTGCGTCGCAATTTCAGAAACGTTCCAGCTCACTTGAAATAAACCTTCTACATTTATTACGTCTTCCCAATTCTGGATTATGCCTGTATTATTTGGGAACGTCAAATACAAATAAGTATAAACTAAACCGGAAGAATTCAGAATGAGGCGGCGAGATATTTCACGATAATCTCTTAAATATCCAGTTCGGATAGAAACCTCTACAAATAAGACGAAAGTTCCTCCGTTTCAAGTTTATGCATAATATACGTTACGTTAGCATTGGGATAGATAAATCAAGACACATATTGGCATCTTATTATGTTTCTCCTTTGGTCTGGCAATAAGAAAAATATTTGAGAACGTTTCGCACGTACTGAGGTTCTAATATATTTATTTTCCCCCAAACATTTGGTGATTGGAACGTGCTGCCCGATTTACTGGTCGAGCTACATACCTTTCAATAATTTTTGATTAAATAATATTATTGTTGTTTGTTTTTACGGTTTCCTTTGCTCGGGCCTGTGCTTGCTGTTGATAGTGTTCACGTAATATTGTCGTATATACTGGCCTGTTTTTCCAGGATGATTTTTTTTTCTGTTTTTTCCGCTATATGTCTGCTTTTGTATAATTATTTCCGTCTACCTATTGTAATGCCCACCGAGCGATGTAGGTACCAAATAAATAAATAAATAAAATACAATTCTAAATTGTCCGGTTCGATTTGCTCGTTTTGCTACAAGTCTGGTGCGAATAACAGCATTAATAGGGGGAAATTAAACACGGATATCGTAAGGCCTCTTCCTTTTGCGGGAAAGTGATCTATACATCATTCATATGTTTGCAGTGTCACAGCCCAGTGTGCGATCACCACAGCTCAGCCCGCGAAAGTTCGTCGGATCCGGAAGCCAGTGCTTCTACGGGGGACACGGAAAATGGCACCAACCAGAATTACGGTCATGTTGCATTAAAGGATGCTTGTCCTGTACGAGCGCCGTGTTTGGCATGGACAAAGATTGAAGCCAAATATCATTGGAAGCAAGGCAACTGGCCGCCGCCATTCCTCTACTCGTGCGGACAAGCCCGTGAAATTTAAAGTTTTCCAAAGCTGTGTTCATGCGCAAGCTGCACATCCTTGCACTCATGGGGCACCCCTTGGGGCACCATGCTTGAAATCGTCTACAGGGTGTATTAACAAAAAATTAACGGTGTGTGTATGTTTCTACAGCCCCGAACGTAGTCTGCCTCAACGGGCGACTTGTCTCCCAGCTGTAGATGAGCAATTTAGCCAGTGCTGTACAACCACTAGCCTGGGGTCTTTAACGTGCATCACGCAGTAGTGATCCACGACCGCAAGCCAGTACGATGCTCCTCCGGATCGAAACAAGCAGGCTTGGGGATTGAGCCCAGGATCCCGGGTTCAGCAGCGCGAGCTTTCGCTCCATGTGCTCCGAGCTGGTGTGCGCTAGCCCACTCGGCCACTGACCCTTGTAGGGGGTATTCAATAGCAGTCATACGTGTGTACGCGATTTCTGAGCGCGTGCTGACGGCGAGCTTCCACAGATATTTTGCAACGTGCATTCCATACTGTCAAGATTGCAGGTTTTGAAAATTGGGTTGTGGGGATATTTATACAGCGTGTAGTTGGTCAGCCATTTTAAAGTTGCGACGAGTCACTCGCTGTAGATGAGCAGTTTAGCCAGTGCAGTACAACCGCTAGCCTGGACAGGTTTTGACAGCCTATTAATGTGAGCTTGTTCTGAGCACGCGTTTTAAACAGCGCCCTCAAATATGGTGTCCAGTGAATACACCCTATACTGTGTTTATTCTTAAGCTGAGACTGCAGCGAAAGCTACGACCGCGTGCTAGCAGCCCAGCCCGCACTTCTGGTTTCGAGACGTGCATTTGTATCAACGAGGTAGAGGGGCTTAGAGCGATAAACCGGGGTTCCGGTCTGCACTCGAAAGTGACCCCCATAAGGCGGCTGCCATTGTACGCAAATGTGACCACTCGTCACATGACCAAACCAAATACGTGACGTCACAGGAAAGATGGCAGCGCCCAGGCAGCGGCTGGTCCCAGCTGGGCCGGAGCTTGTCGGATGCGTTGTTTGTTGTCGTTCGTGTCGGCGAGTTGATTTCAGACGCGGAAGCCGTCATATGAGGCCGGTCGAAAGCGACTTCAGAGTTCAGCGTGGTGTCTGACGTAGGTATAACGTGAACAGAAGGAGGAACGGTGTGCATTTCGCTGGTGACCGACGGGGATATTGCCACGAAAGAGACAATCGGCCCTACGTTGCTCGGACCTCGGATTGATTCGGATACCGCAAGTAAATTTTAAGGCGACGTTTCTGTGCTCTCGTTGACCATCGGAATCTTCGAGGTCTGCAGTGAAGCGTGTGCAATATGTTTGGATACGCAGTTTAGCGACGGAAATTGCGTGAGTCGTGCTTGGCAGTGTGCAATCGTGGTGCCGCTTCGTTCAAATGACCGAAGGCTCACTTTGGTTGTGCGGCGCACCGGAGAGCTGCCTTCAAGTGCTTCAAGTTGGTAGTTCCTGTGCCGTGCTTTAGGTGATGCTGTGCTGCTTCCTAAATTGTTCTGGCGTAGACGTGCACTTTCACGGAGCACAGGTGTTGCAGTTGGTATTGATTCCGCTTGTCTGTCGCACGTTTCGTCGACACAAGTTTCATCAACACTCGGTACGCGAATTGCAAGCTGTATGGACATTTCATCGCGCGTGTTACCTACCCAGTCCACCCGTTCACGCCGCTTTGCGACGACAGTCTGCAGCGGCTCATTACCAGAAAAGTGGTTCCACATCCATTTCAGTTCAGTTCGTCCACGGCAGTCGCCAAACCCCGAAGGAGAGGATTTATTCGAACAGAATGCCTCTAAAACAATGCAGCTTTTTTAGTGGTCAGGATAGACTCTCTTCTGTCTGTTTTGTTATATTGTCACAGATGCTTGCTCCAGTCCTATTTTCTATCAATATTTACTATTCTGGAAAGTTCCAGGCCATGCTCAGCTGTCATCGTATGTTCTGGTGGAGGTGCTGCACACTTTACCCATAGCCCTTCACTCTGTGTGGACCCTGGCGGCTCCTCAGCCGAGTTGCCCGATAACAATTAAGACACGGGTAGCGGATTATCCCGCGTCTTAAACGCCCGGCGAGCCGTGAACCAAGTCCTATCCCAAGCCCGGCAGAAAAACCGCAAGACGAGCGAGTACCGCAAGGACGAACCTTGGAAATGCACCACGAAGAACCTGAAATCCGAGCCAGTCGCTGCTACCAGCAAGAACCACCGGAATTCGGTCTTTTGCCAGAAAAACCGAAGCTGACTAAGCCAACAATGACAAACCTGTAGCAGCAAACCACGTCCGCTCCCATCATCGTTTGCATGCCCGTCGCACCTCGCACTCCGATGCCCTTTCACGCAAGGTGTATGAAGACGTCGAGGGCTGGATTGAAATATATGGCCGTGTCGCCCGCCACAGTGGGTAGACGGACAACCAGCTCCTGCAGAACCTATACTTCTCGTGGAAGAAACTGCCAGGCACTGGTTTGAGAACCACGAATCCTCCTTAACGTCGTGGGAAGTTTGCAAGATCGAGCTGAAGTGCACGTTCATCAGCCAACATTGACCAGGGAGAGCCGAATTCCTGATTCTGTCCAGGATGCGGCCCCAACGAGAGCGTCACCGCCTTCGTGGAAGATGTTTTGGGCGTGATCGAGCACCCACGCCAACCCTGATGTTACAGAAGACAAGAAGCTAAGAATCCCATGTCCCTCATGTGAGGTACAACACCTCCGGCAGCCTTGTCCGCAACTCCACGACAACAGTCGAAGGGTTCATATCACCGCGGCTTCCAACATTGAATGTACACTGCAGGCCCGAGCCTGTCGCTATCAACAACTCCCCAGCTTCTCGACACTCGAGTCGTCCAGCTGCAACTTCGACGCCAGCCTCCCAGGCATCCGCGACATCCACGACGTTGTCCGGGAGGAGACCAGGAAGCTACTTCCTGCCATCAGTTGCCCGGCTTTTATTTTGATTGCCGAGATTGTTTCGGAACAAGTTCGACAGGCTATTCATCTGGAGTCTTCTTCGAGCGAAGCGGCATCTGACGATCCGAGGGCGACTTATGCCACAAAGTCACGACGACCGCCATCGGCTACCCGTTACTATTCAATGCCGATTCAACGAGACACCCCAACGCCGAAGCATTCATACATGCCCGAGCTTGCTGCATTGATGCAGAAAACTACCAGGAAAATTTGCGGATTAGAAGCCAGCCCTGCAGCTTCAGTGCATCAGATGTCAGTGGCCGCACATGACGTATGATTACAAGACGGCATCAGTCGGTCAAAGTTGCCACTCGACCAAACTGAACACCGACGTGCCAGGAGCATCATCCGACAACAAGCAGCACAGGTACTATGACTGAACGCCTGACACGAGACTGTCGCAGAAAGAACTCGTTATGGAACCATTTGCAAAGAACCAATAATTACGTAATCAAGTGGAAATCAACATATTTGATACACTAACCTAATAAACATATTTCCGCTCGCCTTTACGCCTTCAGAGTCTCTACACAAAGAATTGTGTTCACCGCACGTGCTGGAACTTTTGAGGACACTCGCATCTCTGACCCCTCAATATTAATTAATGGGACATACCAGACTGGTTGCATTGGGCTGCACTCGTTCCACTTCTCCTGAACATATGGCGCATCCGAAAACCAACTCCAGTGATGTGAAAATGTTATTTATTAATTTATTCTCTCCAGGGGCCTTTGTAGGCATTGCAGAGAGGATACTTAAAACTACGCACATGATAATAACATTAAAGCACACTGCTGTAACTTGTTAATTGCAAAAACAAACACACCTCTGAGCATCTAGTTTAATGGTATGTGTTCATGCATTGTTATATAGCAGGACACTTCCAATACGTATGACACAATAGACCCTTTGCAAAACCCCATCAAGCAACACAACTGTCGCCATTTTTTTTCGGTGCAAAGCACACGAATATACCCCAGTTCACGTCGAACGCTAATGCAGCATTCGAGTCCAATAGGCGCTCAGCCGAGTTCACAGTGATGGCGGACATAACATTCTTGTCGAACAAATGCCCAAAGTATGAAGGCCTTGGGCAATTAGAGTAGTAGCTACTGTAATTCGTTCCATCACAATTTGGCAAGCGGCGAAGGCTACAGTCTTGGTGAGTCAATATGCATGTTGGAGAGAGGCACATGACAACATATCATCAGAGTGCTCGTCAGCACAGATTTGTCACATGCCTTCACTCCGTCAATCTGATTGGCACGAGGGGGCTGTGGCGGTTGCCCTTTTCCAGGTTATGGTAATACGAAGTATAGGCAGCCCACACTTTAGAAAGAAGTCTATTGAAGAGACCGAAAGGAATGGTAGTCAACATTTTTCAACAAGACTGCTTTTCGGGCAAGGGGTGAACACAAATATGAATCATCTTGTACAGGTAACTAGAACAAGTAAATAATTGACCGACTAATACAATGCACTCTTGATGAAAAAAAAAGTATTGCTGCAATAAAACCTACGAAAGAGAAAAATGTGCAATTAATCTATGCGTACACCAAAAATAGCAAGTCGAATAGCATTGAAGCAGGTGCCTGCAACGATTTATTCATCCCCCCACTCAATAAAAACGTCATCCTCGCAGCTGAAAATAAGTGTGCAATTCGCACTCACAAAAAAAGGAAGAAAAGCGATCGAATGTAGAATCGTCGATTAGCACAAAAGGTTAAAGATCGCAGGAGCTTCCTCGCTAAAAGTTTCTATGGTTATTCGGTGACGCAGGGCTGAAACAACTTCCCCTAGGTCCTCACGCGACGTATACCTTTCGCTTCGATTCTCAGACGTTCAAACGAAGCTAGAAAAATGCGAATATATTATGCTAGGAGTTATATCGTAAAATTGTTTACAAGTACAAAACGTAAAGATCGCAGGAGCTTCCTCGCTAAAAGTTGGCTGTGATTATGCAGTTACCTAGGGCTGAAACGAATTCCCCTAGGCCCTACGTCCGACGTATACATTTCGCGTCGATTCTCAGACATTCCAACGTTCAAACAAAGCTAAGAGAAAGCGAAAATTGCATGCTAAAAGCACTCAAAGTTCTATCGACCCTCGAACACATCCGGGAATCCGAGCACCGGTACGGCGATACGGCTGATGCTGTCTCGCAGGTGTTAATATCCAGATGATACAGGGCGATCTTGCGGAAAAAGGTAATAAAGTCTCATTTCTTCATATTTTCACATTATACCTGCGTCAGCGAGCACGAAGAAGACCGAAGTCGTCGGAAAGCAGCTACACATCGCGGCTACCGCGCACCGAACAAACTCGCATTCCCCAGCTCTGGGCGCTGCCATCTTACCGGTGACGTCACGGCTCTTGTGAGGTCACGTGACGTGTGGTCACTTTTGCGTACAAAATGGCGGCAACCGGGGGGTGCCACTTCCGAACTTCCGGTTTATCACTCTAAGCCCCTCTACCTCGTTGATTTGTATACTCTGTTCACCCATTGCCGAGACTAAACACTCCGCCATCAGCGCCAGCTTTTTGGCCCTTGTTAACAGAAGTGTGAACATGCAGGCACGCGCCACCAAAGCACTGCGGAAGCCAGCGAACTCGCGCTGTAGGCGGAGCTCATAGGTTTTAGCTTGTTCCGCGAAAGAACGCTTCAAAGCAGCGACCCTGAGCTCTCGTGCTTGTGGCATTGGCTGCAGCTTCAGCTTAAAAGGCTCTCTGACAAGCCCCAAAAAATTCTTTTTTTCATGCTAGGCGTTGAAATGGCGTATCAGGACATCACAAAAAATTGTTTCTCTATATAGTTGCGTAGTTTTTTTTAAATAAAAAATAGAAATACGAGGCCCAATTCAAAGTTCTCGCCATGCACTGTGACGTAACAGTGTACCGCAAGGTGTCGGGGCGGTCAGAAGGGAGGCATCGTTGGAAGTCACGCGAGTTGTATTCCTCCTCGTGCTTACCGCGAGCGCGTGAAATATTTTTTTTAATATTTTTGTTATTCTCCGCACCTCCAGCCGCGATTGAAGCAGACACGGTTTCTTTTATTTGCCTTTCATCGCTTAATGTTGCTGTAAAGGTAGAAGAAGAGGAGTCAGTGAATTGACGTGATCAAATACAACGCCTAGAAGGTGCTGTGTGAGGGACTGTCCCGGTATTTCAGCAACTGAAGAAGAGATCACACTGCATGCATTTCCGAGAGACATACATCGGCCGCATGTGCACCTAGTAAACAAGTTCTACTCATGTTCTAGACAAAATAGTACTTTTTGCTAGACGTTTACTTGTACTTGGTACACAAACCAGTTCGTATTCTTTAGACGGCAGGCATCTTTAGCCTGAGAGTATCCGATGATTCAACGACCTCGGTGTCTGAACCTTCAGCAATGCGATCGGGCGTGTCGTATGCTAGCAATCCTAATTTCGGCGAGCCTTCTAAAATTGTTTTTTCAAAACTTGATAGCTTGTTTTGCTTTCAGTATAGCTCTGTATTATCGGACTGACGGCATGCACTCGTACACTGGCTTGTACTCGCAACGCTTTCATCATTGACCTCCATCACGTCGATCCACTGACTCTTCGTCCTCAAATTTTACAGCACGCAAACTGACCAACGGTGCAGCGGTAGAGAGCTATACTTCTTTTCAGCTTATGCTGTACCGCAGCGAAGGCTAGAAGCGCGAGCTCATAGCGTTGGCAGCTGCACTTAGTCACGAGAGCTTGTGCCGCCGAGATGTGCCCCAGAGCAAGGAGCTCGCGCTTGTAGCCTTTCCTGCGGTACATCATAAGGTGAAACAGAGATATAGTTCAACTGAAACTTCGTTTTCTACGATCGCTCGTACAAAGAGCAGAATAAAAAAACAAAAATCTTAGGCACGGTCGTGGAGAGCACGAGGAGTGAAACTCACGTGACTTCCGGTGAACCCACTTTTGAGTGACGTAGGTCGATGCCTCCCTTCTGACCACCCCGACACCTTGCGGTACACTGTTACGTCACAGTGCACGGCGGGAACTTTGAATTGGGCCTCGTATTTCTCTTTTTATAAAAAAAACTACGCAACTATATAGTGAAAAATTTTTTTTGTGATGTTCTGATATGCCTTTTCAACGCCTTAGCATGAAAAAAAAATTTTTTTTTTTGGCGTGCGAGAGGTTTTTTAAGGGTGAACTAAAGTCACTGGATACTGGGAAACTAGCGCCCTTGCCTTCCCTACCTGCTAGCCGGACACAAACTGATACTAATTTGCAACAACCAAAACCTCGCAAGGCGTTTGGCTAACCTGTCTACGTTGCCAAGGAAATCGCCCTTTCGGTCCATTCACGAAGCTTCCAGATGGTCGTTCCAAACCAGTCGCGTCAATATCACCATGGAGCATCATCGTGCAATCAACTTATTAATCATGCCCATCTCCATGAATGTCTTACAATCATATTGCTCTTCTTGCAAATTTTGAAACAGTAAAATTTTTTTTTACTGCCTCCAATCACCGACACAGCATGTGGTGGTGGTAAGGAGATGAGTGCTCGCTTCGTTGGTGTGTGGATAGCAAAATCTCGGTATACGAGCAACGTCGCCGTAAAGCTACTCGTCACCAGCGAATTTAGATCGGCTCACCAAGAACGCAGGAGTCAAGGAGAAATTGCTAGTTTCGCGGACCAACATGGCGATTATAGGGAGGCTTGGCGCTACTTTCCCAGGATCCAGTGACTTTAAGGTAAGGGGAGTATTGAGTTGTTTATCTCAAGTTTTGAGCACACCCCTCGCAAACAAAATCGAATATTTTTAGGTCGCGTTTCGATTTTGCGTTTTTACGCTCCCTCACGTTGCTGAAAGGCGCTTTGAAAAAAGATATAGACGCTTTACAGCAGCTGTGCATGGGCGCCGCCATAACCGCCCTTCAGTTTTTGTTTCCTCTTATTCCATTCGCTGCACTTCATTCTTACCAGAGCAGGGCAGGTTATTGCCACTTTAGGGGCTACTACGTCCTTCTCCCCAGCATAGGCCTGTGTGGAGGCTCGGAAACGTCCGTTTCAGTGGCTTGGCATCTCGGTAAGACAAGAGAAGGTCGGCTATGGCGGCTCAATCTGGCGCGTGTGTAAAGCGTCTATACAATTAATTGAGGTTGTATGGATATTTATCCAGCGTGTAGATGGTCAGCCATTTCAAAGTTGCGACGAGTCACTCGCTGTAGATGAGAAATTTAGCCAGTGGAGTACAGCCGCTAGCCTGGGGTCTTTAACCTGCACCACGCAGTAGTGATACACGACCGCACGCCGGTTCGATGCTCATCCAGATCGAAACGGGCAGGGGTGGGGATTGAGTCAAGGATCCTGGGTTCTCCAGCGTGAGCTTACGCTCCACGTGCTCCGAGCTTTTGTGCGCTAGCCCGCTCGGCCACCGATCTCCCAGAAAAATATAAAAGGAGCTCAACGAAATATATTCTTGGCGTTTCGATAGCATGCTAAGGCCTCGAGTTGTGCATTTTTTGTTGATCCTATCTTATTTTTTTACGCGCATCAACAGACGCTAACACACGCTAGGATTGGAACGTGGCTCGGGCATAATTGAACGCTAGCAACGCCGCTTCTATGGTCGAATTTTGCAGACATTGAAGCCGGTCGCGTCTTAGTGGAAACGCTCGCGCCCCCTCACCGAGAACAACCGCCCTATAGCTGACTCTAGTAATTCAATAGGCCCGTAGCACTCACGTTTTCAGCAGCGCCCCAGGCGAGCGAAATAGAATATTTGTGGTACTCGTTTCTGGCTTTTCGAACATGCGTCATTGCTCTTTCCCACTACAGTTTTTTATACTCCGTTCCATTGTAAGTGACAGCGTAGCAGGGACCACACGAGCGAGCCCCGAGCTTTCAGTGCGGGAGTTCACTGTAGTGCGGGCATTGTTAAAGGGGCGATGCAACAATTTTTGTACTTTCCGCAAATACTTCTTAAAACGGACCCCTGACGTTAATGACCTATGAAACACGCGTTAGATTTTCACCCCACGCAATAGAAGTCCCAGAAAAAAGCTTAAGAAAATCGAGCAGCGTTCAGCTCCTCAACTCGCAGCCAGAACAAGCGGCCACGTGATCTGAAGCGGATTATATGCCGCCAATGTTGCTCATAGCCACGCGCTGGGGTTGGCAAAGCACAGGCACGCGCTGAGTTCCAGGCATTGTTATGACTCGGCTATTGTCGTCGTTGCAGCGATTGGACACTTGCCACTACCCGAATGCTTCTCGAGCTTGTAATTATCACGAGCCCAAATCGAGTGCCCACGCAATGCTCGGGTCCAATCTATGAACCGCATTCAAATATCGTCACTTGGGGGTACTGCGATCCCCACGTTGCGTCATCAAATTCTGCAAAAGAGAGATTGAATGAAAATGATCGATTTCTCCTTGAAATTACACCGCAACAAAGGAGTTTCTTGGCCAGTGGCGTTGCGTGTGAGTATCCTTGAGTCCCAGGTGTGCCAGTAAGCTCGTGTAAAAGAGAAAAACATTCCAATTGAGTATCGTTGCACCGCTCCTTTAAGGGAAACACGCTTTTGTAAGTAACCTCGGCATCGCTATCACGTGAAGTGAAGCATACTTGCTCTTGGAGACTATAAAAGAACGCGATAGATATAATAAAGCTGAAAGGAAGGTTTGATGAGACGCCCTGGCCGCGCGCGAGCTGTATACTATTTAATTTTTAGACGCTTTGCTATTGCGCATCTACAGATGCTAGCGGAAGCCTTCATTTGAACGTGGGGCATGCATATTCGGATGTCACAGCGCCGCTTATATGGTCGTATCGCGTAGAGGGTGCGGCCAGCATAACATGGCCGCATCTTGCTGACGCGCCCGCGCCCCCTGCCCGAGAGCAACCGTCTATTAGTCAATAGCTATAAGATGCGTGCACGATAAATGAGTCGGTAGAGCAAACGTAGGCTACGAGTCAACTGATTCAATAGGTCGACGTTCATGGGGGTTAATGCGGCCAAGAAATTCAAAAGATTTGACGAAGTGAGCAGTTCAACGAGTAGAGAGTCAAGGAATTCAACGACTCAATAGACCATTTCTTATATTACCCAAGCATCTAGGAGAATGCAGGGATTGGTGTTCCACGCGCCACACGCGCACACCTTCCCCGTATGAAATATTCGAAGTAAATAACCAAAATAAAGCGTTGACGAACGCGCGTGCAAGATACAATTTGTTTTGGGTTTTTGCTTTAGAAAATTTACTACTACTGAGGCCAGCACGTGCGGCGCGTGGAACACCAATCCCTGCATTCTCCTTGATGCTTGGGTAATATAGCAATAGGTTTATAGACCGGTCGCACAGCCAGTTCAATTACGCCACCACTGCCGCAATGCATCGTGGGAACCAAGGTTTGTCTGAGCGCGCGACAACCTCTCCGAGGGTTTTTTCGAGCAGAGCTCGAGGCTACACGAATTATCTCGTAAACTGGCGCCTACCTCCTGTGAACTACAGTTATGGCGGCGACATGCATTCGTTGAACGTTTATTGAGATTTGTCAATTCGGCAATGTGGGCCAAGAGGCCCAATGTAGAAACTAATTCAAGAGGGCAAACTATTAACGGCGAATGAAGATGTTTAACAAATCAAAAAGTTGTAAAGAGTCAATATTTAAATGAGTGAAGATTTATAACGAATGAAAAGACGTTCCGTTGGGCTGCTCCGAGCCTTTTATTACTTTTAATTCAAAAACGTTTGACCACCTTTAATCAAGACATGGTGTATGAATTGTATAGGCCTTGATAAAAAGGGTATAGATATGTCCAGAGGTATAACCTGAAAATTCTGGATAATCCTTCGATTGATGAAAAGTAAAACTTTATATAATATGTGGAACTAAGAAAAAGGATATAATCTGTGTTTGTATAATGAGAAGTACGACCGACTGTGCTGCAGTTTAGTTGCATTTCGTGTCGTCGAATTTATTGTATTCTTCTACTACTAGGTTTTTTTTGTTTGCTACCAGCCGGCCCCATAGTATGTTTCTTTTACCTCGGCAATACGACGTTCTACACCACAAGTGGAAGGGCTGTTGCGTAGTGACCATTCGGTCGCCACTTAGCCCTCTCGGGTCTTAGCCTGAAAAATGCTGCGGCCTCTAATATACATGTGCCGTTGTACCAACATTTGTCGGAAGCTCAGGTCGTGTTAATTTCGATGAATTCCTAGCTTCCAACTTCTACTAAAATTGTTACAACGCCATTGACATTCGGTTCAAACTGATAAGTTATCGATGAAGTACACTTTGTCTCTCTTCTGAGGGTAGCATGAACACCTAGTCTGTTCCTCTAAAACTTAGATTCTGGGCTGCACAATGTTGGTCTTTTGAAGATTGATATTTTTATACTCTCGAGCCTAAATTTTCGATGTAATTAAGGCCCTCGCCTAGACTTATTGATAAGGACAATAGAATGGCAAAAGAACAGAAACCTAATAATTAATACTTAATAAGACGAACCTTCGCCTGCAAACTAAAAACAGAAGCATGCTACGTCACCGAAGGAATGGTGTCTGACAAAATGTTGCCAGTCTCAGATTTTTTAACGCAGAACTCGTATTCTAGAATATTCTTATCAGGAACAAACGATACCTTACGTGATTCTTTAAAAGCTACCTTTGAAAAACCGTGAAATATAAAAGAAAGAACCAGGGGTAGTTCGAAACTTTAACCCCATATTCCGGGGGACAAACGCCAGCCGTCGAATGGCAAGCACAATATGCTTTTCGTGTAAGGCTTGTCGCAATAGTAGGTGCTAGAGAAAATCAGCCGTGTACTAATGTCCTTCATTGAAACTCTTTTGGAGTCCAAGCCAAGTTGCCGGGTTGGTAACAGACGGTATTTGGAAGATGGCGTGGCTGTAGCTAGCATTAGGTGCTTCGTCCGCGTGCGCGTAGCGAACGAACCGCGCTGAAATGGCACATGTGCGTATGGGCCTTTAGGTGAATACTCATAGCTGGCCGAATAAACAAAGCGCTAGTGCAATAATGAATTAAAAAAAAACATCGAGCAAATTGAAAATTGCAAGAAAATGAGAACATATTATATGCACTAACCTGGGCCTTGACTTCAACGCTCCGTGTAGGGAGGGCTTATGAGTAAAGCGTTTGGGAGGATGACGCAAAATGTACAAAAACACCTGTGCCTTTCCGGCCCTTGCAGCACATTACACTTTGTTCTAATCGCTCGTTCAAGGGTACATGTAAAACGTGCCACTCACGCTGAAATAAATATAAAATGCCAGGAGCATATGCGTCCGCAAATGCGTGCTTGTTGATTTTATGCTCTTGATGTTGAAAACGAGACTCCCTACTGTAGTGCCTTTTTGGTGCTCTAGGTAAAAAAATAAGAAAGGATAAATAAATACATAAATAAATTGTAAACTAGTACGATATGTGAAACATTGTATTTTCACAAATGACCAATAATAAAGCGGATAATAAATGGAGAAACGAAACGTTTAATGGGGGCGAACTTGTACCGGAAATAAGATAGTGGAAGGTTAGCGGCGATGTCGGCGAAACAGTAGGATCGACCGCCTGGGCGAAACTGACTCCGGCTCCCGAAGGGGTTTCTTATGTGTACGCGTGGGCTTCTCGAGCAACCGGTGTGGAAGGTTCGGCGTGTAAAACATTTCGGGCCTCGAACAAGCAACGGGATCTAGAATTTGCCAGAATGCGTCATTCACAGAAACAATAAAAAGGTGCATCCGCAGCCAGGCATCGAACCTCGGGTTTCTGCGTGGGAGCCAAGCGCGATAAGCGCTCGGCTGCGGGCGCGCTGCCTGCATGGCCAGCTGCGCCCACGGCAATACCCCCATTTAAAAACTGTATCGCCCCGATGCAACACAAAAAAAGCAAATAAAAGGACGGTAAACTAAAGAGTCATTTGGAACCCATAAAGTCCACAGTCCTATTGGCCGTAGAATTGCTTGAGTCTAACGACGTGAACCACCTCGGGTCGCGGTTGGCATCGTGATGATGAGCGTGTTCCGTCAGGCACCACTTCGTAGTTGAGATCTCCCAGGTTTTGAAGACCTTGTATGGTCCAAAGTAGCACTTTAAAAGCTTCTGACTGAGGCCATGGAGTTCTATCGGTGTTAACAGCCACACCCGGTCTCCGGGCTGGAAGTGAACGTCCAAGCGACGAAGGTTGTAGCGGCTAGCGTCGACACCTTGCTGGACTTTTTTATTATTTAGAGGATACTACAGTTCATTGAGCGCCCATCTAGGAGTGGTGTACAGCATATGCATTAACACATACAACAACAAACAAATAACACGACATTAAATGATTTTCAACAAACCAACAACCAACTAGCAGATATGCAGGATATATACGTATATTTAAAAATCCGGACCGGATCTGGATCCGTACTCGTGCTTGCTGACGGACTTCTGCTTGTTGCGCAACCACCTGGGCGTGGTCGCTACCGTCGCGAACTGGCTCGTGAGGTAGCATGGAGTCAAGCATCGTGGTCCGTTTCCGATCATGCACCAGCTGGAATGGTGTACGACCAATGGTCTCATGAACCGCTCTGTAGGCGAACGTGACATACGGCAGGATTTCGTCTCACGTTTTGTGTTCCACGTCGACGTACATCGACATCATGTCAGCGATGGTCTTGTTCAGGCGTTCTGTCAGCCCATTAGTCTGAGGATGGTACGCTGTGGTTCGCCGGTGGTTGGTGTGGCTGAGACGGAGGATCTCTTATATCAGCTGTGCTATGAACAATGACCTACGATCTGTAATCAGAACTTCGGGAGCGCCGTGCCGTAGTACGATGGAGTGGATGAAAAACCTGGCGACTTCCAGAGCAGTTCCTGAAGAAAGGGCTTTGTTTCGGCGTACCGCGTGAGATAATATCTGGCGACGATTATCCAGCGATCTCCGACGTTGATGACGGAAAAGGGCCAAGTAAATTCATTTCAATCTGCTGGAACGGCGTGGACCGTGGAGCAATCAAATGTAGAAGTTGTGGCGCTTCTTCGGTGGTTCCTTCGGTCGCTGACACTCATGGCATGATCGAGTGTAGAGGTGAACGCTCTTCGGTATCCTCGGACAGTAGTACGTTTCCCAAATCCTGGAGAGCGTCCTGCTGTAGCCAAAGTGCCCAGGCGTCGGGTCGTCAAGGCTGGCTTGGAAGATTTCTTCACAAAGGCTGGACGGAATAACCAACATCCACTCTGTGTGGTTGCTGACAAAATTCTCTGTGTACAGCACACCTTGCCGTATGTAAAATGTAGGCAGGATTCGTAAGAAAGCACGGGGAACCGCACTCGCGAGTCCCTCTAGGTGCTCGTTGAGTGCTCGCCGTTCAGGGTCGACTCGTTGTAGTGGAAGCATGTCGCTGACATCAAGGGCGCCGGGAAAACACCTTTGGTGCAGGCAGGACCAGCTTCGACAGGGGCCCTTGACAAGCAGTTGGCGTCATTGTGGTTTCCGCCGGACTTGTACTCCACGGTCATGTCGAACTCCTCCAGTCGTAGGCTCCGCCGGACGAGGCGTCAGCAGGGTTCCTTCAGATCGGCGAGCTAGCAGAGCAAGTAAAGGTCTTTGACAACGCTCGAAAAGGACTTCCTTACAGATATGAGCGGAACTTTCTTATTGCCATGACGACGGCAAGGCACTCCTTTTCAGTCATTGAGTAGTTTCTGTCCGCGTTAGCCAGCATCCGACTTGAGTATGCGATGACTCGCTTTGCCCCGTCCTCCCTTAGAACCTGTTCCGCGTAAAGTCCGGTGTTACTGGCGTCTGTTTAGATCTCTGTTCTCAGCGAACTGCTCGAAATGGCCAAGAATCGGGGTGTCCGGAGTCTTCGTTTGAGGTGATCGAATGACCGCTAGTGTCCTTTTGTCCACTCAAACTTTACGGCGTCCCTCGTGAGGTGCGTCAGCGGTGCGGATAGCCTAGCAAAGTTCCGATCAAACCGCCTTCTAATATTGACTGACATAGTGGTTTTCGATTATGCTCAGCATAGTTCTAATTGAAACCATATGATTAGTTTTACTAATTAAAAGTTTATTCAGGAAGTTTAGTTAATTATCCGACTTATCGCAAAGATTAGTCACCCATATAATGTCCCCCGCGCCGTATAACTCACCTGCAAATACCGTATTAGTGCATCTTTTACGAATATTGTGTAATAAATCTGTACAAAGATAAATGGAACTTATAAAATTAAAAGCTCTAGCAAAGAAAAGGACAAAAAGGAAGGCGAATAGGACGAGCGAACATTTGGTATATGCCTGGGCCGTTTCGCTCATCTCGTGGCCGCGGCCGCGGTTCCGGCCAAGAGGGATATTTATGTCACGTGAACAGCTCCATACGGAGGTGAAAGTACCTAGCATCCTTGCCTAGTGGCAGATAAATCTGAGTCGCTTTGAAAGCAAAAGTTAAATTTCGCTCGCTGAAACTGACCGCAGAGGATTTCAACTTGATTTCAACTACCCGCCCTTTTGCTTTGGGAGCGGCAGGTAAAGGTACGGCCAGGGAAGGTGAATATGACCCAAAATAAAAGAGAAATCACGCGAGATAAAAGCTGTGGCAATATATTTATATATCTGCGCCAGCGATGCGACTTACGCCATCGGCTATAGTCGATGTATTAAAGAAAAACGTAATAGTCTGCCGTAGTTGAGACTCTCGTCAGTTATGTCTTATCGCCCTATAAGTTTGACTAATGTAGACTATGGGGTGTTCATGAAGGTTTTAGCACGAAGATTACAAAGCGTAGTAACGGAAATCATTGGGCCCCACCAAAAGTGTGGCATCAAGGGGCGAACAATTTTCACAAATATTCACGTGGCACAAAATTTTAGAGTGTTGCGATGCATTTGAGGGACACGTAGCGATGATGCAGCTTGATTTAGAAAAGGCGTTTGATGGCGTTGCGCATGACATTCTGTTTCTTATTTTAGACCACGTAAACGTCGGATCAGTACTTTTCAGATGGGGTTAAAATGTCCTACGCGGAGTGTTTTTAAGCATCATTATTAATAAAGGAGTTAGCGAAATGTTTTAGATCATATCGGTGGTCAGGCAGGGGCGCCCCTTATCAACCAGTGTTGCGGAATGGGCACCCCCATTCCATTCCAATTCCATTCCGGGAATTCGAGTTTTCGATAATTTCATTCCTTTCAACTCCTAGGAATAGGAACACTGGGCCCATTCCACTCCTGGAATGGCTGAATCGTTCCATTCCATTCCTCTAATTCCTAAACGTAAAAAGGGCACTTGACAGCTACATTCTGTTGCTACGTTGCAGGGTTGGGCAGAAATACTCAGAAATGTATTTGGAAATAAACATACTGGGACAGATGAAAATAGTAGCTAAAATACTGATACTCAAATATATCTGTAAAAATGCATCCCGATACCTATCGGAAATATATTTTAAAAAGAGGCAAAAGTCTCTGGAAATACAAATATACGAATACATTTTAGGAAGGGCAGAAATACAAATATTGATAATGCAATACATTTTTGAGATTTCTTTGAGACGCCAAGTGAGTTGAGGTGTTAAGTATCAAGTGGAAGTTTTTTATCCCGAAATTACTATCCCGCAGGCTTGACACTTCGCCTTGAAGGTAGGGGTTCCGGACGGAGAGGAGTCTTCAATGGGTTCAAAGAAACGTTCCATTAAAAATTGACCGCGGTCCCTTCCTGGCATCCTGTCTGTCTGACGAGTGATGCGAAAAGACTTAGACCTCTAAATACATTCCATCATAACTACTACACTCCCCTGTCCAATAAGGGCGCTCCTGTCAACACTGATCACATGACGTCACGGTGGAATGAACTAGTACTCTTGTATCTGTAGGCGTTGCCTTGAACATGAAACTTTTCCCACGCAGCTGTATGAAAGGACAATACATACTTTCGTTGTAGGTGACCTCGTTGAAGATCATGCAGGCAGTGTCATTTGGAATTTTCGAGAATAGTGGACCATCTGAAGCATCCTGGAACACTTGTCTTATCTTCTGTTATGGTTGAAGCAACGATACGGTGGCATGCCTGTTGTGAAGGTCCTTCCTGCCGACCCTTCGCCACCGACGCACGGATTGCAGTCCTCAAGTTTCGCCTAGCATCATCCGAACAGACCTCGTGGATTGCAGCCTGATATTGCCGGCACAGGTGCGAGCTCTCCGAGAAACAGCGCGCTCGAAACGAGTCGCAGGTGTTCGAAGTCTGGGTCGGCACAGCAAGGCCAAGTCTGGTTCCTTCCTGGTTATCGGATCACCAGAGCAGCGGGTCACGTTCACGTCGACTGATGACGTACCATTGAGCAGTGCAATATTACAGGCCCAGACGCATTCGGATATGTGCGGAATTTCACTGCTTCAGTCATCCTACTATTTCAAGTCAACCACCGCCAGACTCGTGTTGCAGCGGACTGTGACTCAGCTTCTCGGCCACAGGCCAAGCAACATTTCCTTTGATTTCCTATTTCTCAAGGCTCTAACTAACTAGAGGCGGGCATTGAATGCCAGTAAACAATGACTCATGCAATCCCTACCTAGGGACCTGCGGTAGAAGATGCGCCGATTCAACTCCTGGTACGCTACCTGTTTCGAGTCCCGACTACGCAACATTTCTCAGAAGAGAAAAATAATTTGTAAAATTGGTAGGAACCTTGCTCAGCATTGTAACAATGCACCAATACCTCCTTGACCCTAATGCCACTAATGCTCTCAAAAATAAAAAAGCCAAAAAAAAAGAAAAGAAAAAGAAAGGTGTTCGGGCTTGTATTTTGTTTTTAGGAGGGGGGGTATTTCTGAAGAAATGTAACGAAATACATTTCATCCTGATTGTATCGCGATAAAAAGAAACATTCCGCATGTATTTGATACAGGAATAGAGATGTTGCTGAACAAATGTATTGCGATACAGAAATACAGATACGAAATATATTGCTGAAATACGATACTGCCCAACCTTGTTGTAATTATAATGCAATTAAATGGAAAGGTGCAAGCGAGCTGGACGAAAATGACGAAACTAATCCCTGGAGAGGGGGACAATAGGGACAAAGGACAAACACATATCTTCAAACACAGCTAGGTGACTGGTGCGCGACCGAAAAAATCCGCCTGGTCCGGGTATCGGACCAGGCGGATTTTTTCGGTCGCGCACCAGTCACCTAGCTGTGTTTGGAGATATGTGTTTGTCCTTTGTCCCTATTGTCCCCTCTCCAGGGATTAGTTTCGTCAACCTTGTTGTGTTGCCGCCATAAGCAGCTGAAAGTTCACATTATCAAACGCTTAAAAAATTGCAGAAAAAAAAAGCTAAATGCTTCAATAAAGAACTGATTTTACTAAGCTCTTGGTGCTGGATTGCCTGGGGTGACTCGTAGCGTCCGCAGTGGTTCATCGCGAGGGGAAACAAAGTATGCAGAGACTAAAGTCAAAGGAAATTAACGGGAATCCGATAGCTTGCTTGTAACCCTAACCAACCTGTATGTAAAACATATAACACAGAAAACAAGCATCGGAACTAAGACCAAGTAAAAGGCGGACTTACACGTACAAATGCAGTATGTAAAAACAAGCGCCGGTGCAAAGCGCAAGAGGAGAAGAGAGAAGCGAATCTCGCGTTGTTTTAATGCCGAAGCAAACCCAGATTTCGCACTTCAAAGGAGTGCGCGCGAATGAACGTGGAAGGCAGCAGGGTTGGCCACCTGCTAAACAACTCTTCTTGAACTATAAGAAAACAACAACTGATCATCTTTCGGCGGCGCGCGAGTCAACGAGTTATCAGAGGTCTGACCGCTCATTCACACTGGAAGCGGATAAACGTTCGCAAAGCGGTTGCGAACGTGGTTGTATAAAGACCCAGTACGATAGACCGATGTCACCAAGCGAACTGCGCAGGCGCGCGCATTCCGGAAGTGGTGCCGCCGCCATGCTACTTGTAGTCATCGCTTTCCGGCTTCCCGGCTACATAGGGCTGCGCGTACATCGTAGATTATCGTTTGGAACGCCCCGGTATCAGCTTGGATTCTCCTGCATGTCTGTACTTCATAAAATTGTGTTGGTTGTGATGTCTTAATTTGTCAGCAAGCGCAGAAAAGCAGTTCCAGTCGTCTTATCGCTTTAGAATCGCTTTGTCGTCTGCTTCGGCGTCGTCTGCTTCGGCGTCGTCTGCTTCTTCGTCTTCGTGAACGCGTGAGCACACTGCCATTCACGCAGTAATCCCACTGCGGCCGCAGGAAAAACACAACGACGCCACTACTCGAGCTTTCCGGCTGCTCGGATGTCTCAATTAACTTGGAAACTGAACATCTAGTTGAATGGCAAAGAACAAAACAATTCGAGGGACCATCGGCTTTGTGTAGCACCGTGGAAAAGCGTCAAATGTGTTGGTGAAAAACTGAGCTTGGTAGTGTTCAGTCTTGTGCATAACGTTTAATCAACAATAAAGTAAGAGGAGCTAAATAGACTTTCTCGGTGAGCGATAGTTTTCTAAAAGTTGTTTCATTCTGGTTGACAGCCTGTGCGACAGGGCACAGATGAACTGCGGGGAGAAGCCTGCACACAGAAAAGAAATAATCTACAGAAAGGCCATGCCTGATGCGCCGTAACAATAGTCATCTCTCAAAAAGAAGCAACCATGCAAGATACCTGAAAATTTGGGGTGGAGATGATTTTTCGTGTGCAGTTTCTATTCAGTTTCGTTTTGTTTGCGCAAGCTCCGAACGCTAAGAGTCGCCCGACGTTGGAAGCTTTTTCTGGATCAGTAGCGCCAGTTTAATAGACCACCACAAAATAGGTTAGGCTCGTTTGTTACATTTCTGCCGGTAAGTGTTGCACTTCTAAATTGCATTATGTGTGTTTTTTACGTTTTGTATGAAAAAAAAAATGAAAACCGCTTCCGAAAAAAGTTGTTTTATTTCAAGTGATGCATATCAAGAATCGCTGTTTTCTTTTGTGATTGTCCTGATCTTTTGAAGCACAGTTGTGCTTAAAACATGTCGTCACATTAACAGTTATAACCACCAAAATTAATTGAGCAAAAAGTGTATTCAAAACGGCCTCACCAAACTTAGTGGAGATAGACCAACGGATAGACCGCTACGGAGCGAATGCTCAGAGAGATTCCAACGTACGGAACACTTCGGCACGCTGTGTGTCTCGTGCCCTGTAAATGTAATCTTACAATTTCTAGCTGACGTGCAATAGGTGGATATTAATTATGAAGCAAATCGCGAAACAAATGGAAAAACGCTATTTTTTCTTCCGCTCTGTCCGGCTCTGTTTACCTTTCTTTGCCGTGCTGCTTTCTTTCGGGAAGACATAATATCCGAGGCCTTTTTGCCTGGTGCTGTTATTGTAGCACCGTGGCATACAACGGGTGAAGCCACCCATTGAAAACCATGAGTAAACACCCGGCTAAACGTCTCGCGCTAACCCAAAAATTTCCAAACGCCAGGCGGGCGTACAATGCGCATTGACGCGGCCGGAAAACTGGGGAGAACTACAGGTACCAGCATGCACTGCGGCAGCGGTGGCGTCGCGCAACTCCTGGTGAGATCGGTCTATTGCACGCGCACTTGATGTCATCGAGTGCGCGTGCAATTGCTACTGGATGTTTATACGACCGCGTTCACAACCGCTTTGGATCCGCTTCCAGTGTGAATGAGCGGTGAGAGTTATGAGTCGCCGCCCGCTCCCAGATCTCAGTCTTTGCGCGCGCGTGCTTTCTCCAATCCGTCGAAAAAAAAAAGCAAGACAAGAAGGACGGTGAGGAGCCTTGCATGGCGGTTTCTTTCTATGCCGCACCCTTCGTTTCTTTTGCTTGGTGCTTGGTTCCTTGTTTCGCTCTCGTCCAGCGCGTCCGTGAAAGGCGCCACCACCGACCCCCCCCTCTTCTCCCCTCTCTGCTCTTTGCTTTGACGCTTGTTTTTTGTATTCATTTTATTTCTGAACAGCTGACTCGCTGACTGGCTCAATATAGCACCCCCCCCCTCAAAAAAGAAATATATATATAAATATTAATAAATAAATAAATATTAATAAATAAAAATATATATATAAAGAACCGGGCCCATTCTCATTCCCACTCCATTCCGGGCAAAAGGCATCTAATTCCATTCCCATTCCATTCCCCTCAACGTGGCCGCCATTCCATTGCCATTCCATTCCGGGGTCACGAGAATGCGGAATGATTCCGGAATCATTCCAACGCCGGAGTGGCAACTCCGCAACACTGTTATCAACTTTGCTGTTCGCTATTTATTTGGAACTTTTTGGTTTAAAGTTTTTGTATAATGACCAAATACGGGGGTTTAAGCTCTCGTCATGTGAAGTTAAGGTACTCTCTGACGCAGATGACATAGCTATTTTCTGCGAGGACACAGAAAGTGTGAGAAGAGCTATGACAGTGGCTGTTTTTTTGTTGTAAGTTGTCGGGAAGTGTCATCAATTGGGGAAAATGTGTAGGTTTTTGGCATGGCAGCTGGGAAAGCACCCTTGTGAACGGAGCAGGTCCGAGGAAAACAGTAAAATGTGTGTGTGTGTGTGTTTGGGGGGGGGGGGGAGGGGTCGGGATCCGTCAATGTTTGCTCATTCGACAGTTTGTAACTTGTGTATCGTGGCTAAAATCTGGTATGTACCGCAGGCGTTAAGGATGTCAAGGATCAACATTCAAAAATGAAAGCCGTTTACAACTCCCTGTAACGCCGAACTAGAGCGCAGCTCTTGAGGAGGAGGAGGGAAGGGTACTGAGGGAGGGTAAACTCCCCCTCCCTCCTCCTCGTCTCCTCATCCAACCAAATACTTCTCCCTCCTTTCATCCTCCTCCTCCTTCCTCCCCTTCCTCCTCCTCCCTCCCCCCCTTTTTCCTCCTCCCCTTCCTTCTCCCCCTCCTCCTTTGTCCTCCCCTCCTCCTCCTCCCTCTCCTTCTTCCTCCTCCACCTCCTCCTCCTCCCCTTCCCTCCCCTCCCCCTCCTCCTTCCTCCTCGCCTTCCTCCCCTTCTTCCTCCTCCCTCCCCCTCCTCCCTCCTCCTCCCTCCCCTCATCCTCCCCTCCTCCTTCCTCCTCCCCTTCCTCCTCCCCCTCTTCCTCCCTCCTCCTTTCCGCGCGGTGCATTATGGGATATTTCCCACGATGCACCGCGCAGTTACGCCGACGCCGACGGCGACGGCGACGCCGCTCAAGCCGGAAACAGGCGCCTAAGAGCTGCGCTCTAAAACGTCACAGAGTATTTGCAGTTTTTATAAAAGGTTCGAATATAGAACGAACCAGCCGTATTAATTTGTTTCGTTTTGTGCAAAGTGGCGAGTTGGGTTTAGCCCATCTGTTTCTGCGACAGGATGTGTCAAGATTTATTTTCCTGCGCGATGAGGAGAATTTCATTTTGAGGACTGTTTTACAGGTTGGACTCTCAAGGTGTTTCCCTGATTATTTTGTTTCGTCATGTAATGTTGAGTGTGCAAGTGTGCGAGGTTTTCTGTGTGAAGTGGCACGATCTTTTCAGTTTCTGAAGGTGCGTATCTCGTTAGAGTACCTAAGTGACGCTTTTGCGTAAGAGGTTGTACAAACAGTTAATCGATATGGTGTTACCGGAACCAATGGTGGGTCTTTATATTGTGTTAGCCCCGGAAAAGATGTTCTTAAAATACGTAGCAAAATGCCAGTTCACCCTTCTGTAAAGACGTTCTTTTTTCAACTGCTCAGCGGCACACCCCCGTTAAAGGGGCCCTGCAAAGACTTTTTGACTGGTATTTAATTTGCAACGAACCTCAGCGCACTGAACGTAGTAACTTCATTGAAGCTTTTTTTTCTCGAATTTTGCTCATTACAAAAGTTATAGGCGAATTAAAATTACAAAAACAAGCAAAATATAACCTCCTTCATGACGTTCCTGGTCGCTTGATTGGCCGCGAACTAGAGGAGGGATAATGAGCTCAGCGAGCACTCACGGCTGCCGCACTCCGTGTCGATGGCTCGAGAGGGCGCTACTAAAGCATGTTCTGGATAGGCTGTATGAAGCGGGCAGCCAGGGTGGCTCGCATTGTATTTCCTGCGCGATTAAACACTAATTCGGCATGATACTTCATTGGCCACAAATGACAGCAAACACGGGATAAAGATCAGTTCAGAACGGGAGCCACTTCGTGCTGCCATACCGCCAAACGGCCAAACCGCAAGCCAAACCTGCTCGCCGAAGGCCTTCAGAACGCTCGGAACCGGTCGGATCCTCAAACCCGCATACGACCGCAGCACCACCGCGTACATCCGGGACCTTTCTATGCTCGCCGCCACGTCGGTGCATGATCCCACTACCCCTTTTCTAGTATCAGCCGCCTTTTCCATCCCCGCTTGGCGGCGGGCATGTCGTCGGGTCATTTCTTGTTTCCGTACTTTATAAACTGCATTTGTTTATTTTCTGATCGAAAATATATGAACATAAACTACTTTCATAAATAATTGAAACGATTCGCGGGTTCGCGCCACTTATATTTTGTATTTCGACTGAAAAGAATCTTTTAGCGGCTCTTACCAGAAGTAAGCCCAGGCACATATCGCGCGCGTTCGGCACCATGGGTCACCCCCGTAGGCGGAGGAGGTTTCCGCGTCGTCCGGTTAAAATATGACGTACTGATATTTAGTTGCTCTCTCCGTGCCCGCTGGCTTGCCCGAACCCCAAGACATGTGGAAACCGCAAAAAAGGTTGACGCTTAAATATGATTGCAGGGCCCCTTTAAACTCTGGCTTAAGGAAAAAGAAACTTTTCTTTCCCTGGTCAGTAAAGCTGCCTTTTACGCCGCCATCCCGACATTTTAAACCACTTATTGTTGGACTGCTGGGACGCAGTATTTCTCTGGGACATTTTACAGTGCACCTAAAAGCGACCTTCTAATAACAGCCTATGGCATTCGTTTCCTTCCTGAAGACAACGTAGGGGGCGTGCCCTATGACATGTGTATAGCGATTAGTCTACATAGTATATGGCGGACATGAATGGCTGTGCAGCACGCCTATGTAGACGCGCGTTCCGTCAGAGATTATTTTATTGAGAGTGTTGTTTACATCAAAGAAGCGTGCAAAACGCAATGTGAGCTCACCGGACTGGCTACTTGTTCTGGGCAAACTGGCCACACTAAGGACGTTTTAAACCAATTGGGACCGCTGCAATTGAAGTGTTTGTATGTGATCTCTTGTTTGTTGTGTCATGCAGGCAGTAAGAAAAAAGTCTGCTGTAGAGGCAGGATTCTTCTTCCGGCAGTGATAGCAGACGGACATCGAGTCATGCGCTCAGCGAGGGCGGTTGCATCGGCCGTTTCTGGCCGTGGTAGTACTTCTGCTGCAGATAACGCGAAGGAAACTGTAAAAGATTTTCATGCTATGCCGCCACCTCTGCTCGCTGGATACATCGCGACGAACGCGGTGTTTGTACACTGCAATCTGAAGAGACGCCCCTACCGCATAGAGGACTTTCGAAACGAGCTGTAAAAGCTGGACATCATGAAAGACTTGGCATCAACAGGTGCGTACCAGATGAACCATATGGAAATGGAGACTGCATTCCTTAGCTGCGAAGCAAAGGCTGGTGAACTCGAAAGATCTCGTGGTGAATTGAGGGCGGAGCCTTGTGCTAGACCCGGCGAGCAAAGAAGTCAAGCTAAAACTTCACTGGGTGCATACGACGTACCGAACTTCAAAGTGCAAAAGGAGCTAGAAAAGTTCGGGAAGGTATACAGTATAACCAGGGAGCGCTTCAAAGAACAAAGTTTTGAAGATATTTAGTCAAACACGCGTCTCGTCCAAATGACCCTCAGTCAGGGTATGACGGTCGAAAAAATTCTCCACGAAGTGCGACTGGAGGAATGCAGAGCCCTGCTCCTGGTGCTAGGAGAGCACCTCTTTGGCTGCGCTGCAGACGAACCGGGCTTATCCGGCGAGAATGTCGCGTTTCCCGATGCACCGACTGCAACCGTTTCGGACATGCGATGGAGGAATGCGTTACCTGGTATGCTTCCATCGCTCGGGACCGCAAGGAGCAGGATGAGTCGGAGATGTTCGTGGACGCAACCGAGACAGAGGAAGCTGTACAGACCGCTGCACCGGAGGCGCCAGACAGACACGCCAAAATGCCGGGCACTGGAGCGGGGAACAACGACGGAGCAGAGGCGTCTCACGATGGAACCTCCGAGTTCACAAAGCACCAGAATGAGAACGACGACATTCCTGAATACGCTCACGCGGAAAACACAGCGCCGAAGGAAACTTCAGTCTGTACAGCGGCCGAGGGCGACCAGCGGCAGCAGTATTATACTAGCAGCGGGCAACATGTGCTTACGAACGAGACCAACCCGACAGGGAAAAGTCAGCTGGACCGACCTCCTGTCCCGGATGCGCCTGGTGAAGAGGAGCAAAGTTCAAAGTCGTGGGCAACTCAAGGACCCAAGAAAGCTCGATTTTTGTCCATCCCTCCGATGCCCACAGACGATCGCAGTAAGAAAAACTCACAGTGAGTGTCATGAAGCGAATTGTTCATAAGAAAGTGCAATGTTTGTTGTCCCTTGTAGCGGAAAACACTGGCCTAATACTTTAAAACAAACATGTAGGAGTATGTCTGCACCGTTAAGCCTCTCCGTTTTGCGACCTTAAATGTGCGTGGGCTTAACTCGAAAAAGAAACAGTTTTAACTGCAGCGTCTAGTACAGGAGCGAGAGCTAGATATTCTGGCAGTGCAAGAAACAAAAATGGAAAATAGCGACCACATTGAACAAGCACAAAAACTCTTCCTTCGCGGCTACGAGGTTTGCGTAAGTCACTCTTTTGAAGCGTCCGCTGGGTATTTCTTATTTCTTAAAAAGTCCAAGCAGCTTGTCGTTTCGGGCGTTACCACAGATGTTCAAGGCAGACCCACTTTTTGTGGTTTCAAGTGTCTAAACCAAGGAGTAGTACGTGTAATATGTCTGTAAGCGACTAATAATGTTAGCGAAAGAGTCCTACTTCTTCAGTTTTAGTAGCAGTATCACAGTGTGACAAGGTTATTGTGTTTTGGGGGATTTTAATTGTGTATGTAACGACGAGGACAGGGTATGTGCCAAAAAAATTTCGATCGAAGTGCTACAGTTTTGAATGACCTGATAAATGAATATTTTTTAGAAGATCTAGCCCATCTCGAGAACTCGGGAAAGAATTTCGTTTTACCGAGTTCCAGCAGTTGTCCCACGCGCGTTTGGATAGGATTCCTATTTTGGCAGAGATAAGCAATGTCGTCACAGGCTATCACGTGAAACCGCTTTTTTAGCGGTCACTCTCTTGTCATGGTTACGTGGGGGTGCGGAAGGAAGAGGGCACCGAATTTCAAATGGGAACTATGGAAAGTAAATGTTAATTTGTTGAATGACGAGACTTTCTATAAAGGAGTAAAAGACGCTTTTGAAGCGGTGTTTGCAGATAATACCATGAGTTGCATAGAAATGTGGGAATACTTTAAGCAACAAGTTAAATCACAGGCTATAGAAAGATCGTCTCTTTTAAAGTTCAAAGCAAAACATAAAGGAAGAATGATGAGCAAATGTTTGATTAATTCACTGCATGACGAACAAAAACATCCCGGTTCGCATTACTCGGCGATTAAAGAAGCGCAAACAAGACTTGACGGCTTTCACTAAGAACGATATCGCGGTGCGATAAGCCGAGCAAGAGCACGCCAATTTCTTTTAAGGGAATAGCCCACTAGCCACGCCTTGGCTGAGGAAAGGAAGTACGTTTTAGATAAAAACATCACCGCCGTACAACATCGCGGTAGTTATGAGCAATGACAAAGATATAATTGAACTCGCTTGTGTCAAGTATTACGAGCAACTTTTTCGAGGCCACAATATGCCAACGAGTATGACAGATATTAGGACGATGGTACAGGAAGCGCCCGAGTTATCAAACGAGGAAAAAGAGTTTGCTAGAAACCTATCACGTTGAGTGAAGTAGAAAGCGCCATTGACGGCTTAGCGTCGCACAAGACACCTGGCCCGGATGGTCATGGGGGAGAGTTTTGATAGAAATTTAAGAACGAACTGTCTCCATTTCTCCTTATGGTATTACATGAAACGTATGACTTGCAAACTCTGCCTCCCTCGTTCCTTCGGTAGCACACAGTGCTGATTCCAAATCCGATGATATAAGTGTGCGGGAGCGTGTAACTGGTTATAAACCTATTGCACATTCTAATTTTGACTATAAAGTTTTGTGAGAATTCTAGCTAGACGAGTCCAGCATGTGATTTGCGGATTGGTCGGAACATACCAGAGCTGTGGTATTAAAGGCAGGTCTATCCGGACAAACATTCGCGTGGGGCGGACTATTTTGAAAGCGTTTTAGCTGAAGGAAGTTCAGTTGCAATGCTGCAAATTTATTTAGGAAAGGCATTCGACAAGGTGTGTCACCATGTTCTTTGGAAGGTTTTGGACCGGGCTAATGTATGAAAGATTATAATCGAAGGCGTTAAATGGCCTACAAAGGGTGCACCACGAAACTAATTATAAATAACTCAGTGTCTCCCGCTATAAATGTTTTTTCCTCGGTACGCCAGGAGCTGCCCAATGTTGCCTTTATTGTTTCTCTTTATTTGGAACCGTTGTGTTTAAGTTATATTCGGTCGAAACAAGTTCAAGCTTTTCGGATGGGTGACGTAGAGACTAATGTTCTAGCGTATGCAGACGACGTTGCTGTGTTCTGTAGTAACAAAGAGAGTGTTGCTAGTTTTTTAGAACTGTGTACACAATTATCCAAAACAATAGGTGCCATTGTTAATGTCGACAAATGTAATGGTACCTGGTACGGCGCGTGGGATACAACTCCTCGATATTTCAGAGGTGTTAAATTGAGCTGCGTGCCAAGCAAATACCTTGAAACCTACTACAATATCTTTAAACTAATTCAGAATATTGGGCGGACGTTGTTGAGGATTTAATCGAGCGGGCAACCAAATGGAGTAGCCGTGAGAATGTCGATATTCACTAGGGCCACTGTCTGCAATGTTTTCTAATTGCCAAGTTATGGTATGTAAGTCATACACTGTGCACGAACTAGTGTACAAGAATTGCATAGAGTGTTTGCTGTTTTCATATGCAAAAGCACGGGCGAACCAATGAGATGCGATAACCTCTTTCGTCCAGTGTCAAAAGGAGGACTCGGTCTGTCCCACCCATTTGTCCGACAAATTGTTTCACGTTTTCTTTTCTTGAGAAACCCGAAACATCCTCTTTTGCAAGCAATTTTTCAGACAAGAATAGCTCCTCACTTGCCTTCCGTTCTAGTCCTCTTCTGCCATTGCCCCCCCCCCCGCTAGGAAGGTCGGTTTTGTGAAGGAGGTGGAGAAATACTTTAGAATGGACCTTTTTCACACTACCGACGGCACCAGGCGGTGGCTGCACGAACTGAAAATCGAGGAAGGGACCTACCTGCGCTACCAGTCGATAATGGGAGCTACGCTACCAGTTTCTTCGTTCTCTGAGCAGCAGGGCGTGCCCAACGCGCCGTCCAAGTGGGGCATCCGTGGCGTCCACTTAAACGTCGTGTTATTCTTTCCGTCCGCTTTCTTTTTTGCGTAACACAATTATATGTATGCTGCAATTACGTTTTCTACTCGCTGATCCACAGCCTCCTTCCGAATTTCCTCGATTTTTCGTGCACACTTCCGCCGCTTGGCATCGGGCGCTCGCGCGTGCGCAGAACGCTTCCCGGAAAAGGTCCATTCTTAATGGCGCGTTACTCTCGGAGTATTTGTTCACTGCCACCAGAAAAAAGTTTACCAAAGATCTAATTGATAGTCTTTCTCCCGCCCCGTTGTACAGACCTTTGTTCATTAACATGCCTGGGGATGATGTCTTGTTCCCCGTAGAGAAGATGTGGATCCCCGCAGCCGCGAAATCCTTCTTTTCCGTCTGCATAGTGCCACTCGCCAGTTAAAGTATGGATGGCTGAGAGAGTTATTATTTTACCTTGGGGTGCTAACTGTCTACTGTGCAAGCAGCCTGAGACAGTTGAACATCAATGCTTAGACTGCTGAAACGCAATCATGTTCTGGCACGTCCTAAAGCGCACTGTAAGGAAAGACATGGATATAACATTACATTCACTTCGGTTCCTTCCTGTTAACAAACAAGAGAGTGTCCCGCTCGATATGATCATGGTGTTAGGTTTGTTTCCTCTGCGAGAATCTCGTATGGATGTCCGTCATGCAGTGGAGAAACCGAAATCTGCTCCACAGTATTTCATTAAACCTGTTACTCGGGAGAAGAGTGTTTCTGAGTGCAAGGACGCAACGCCTGACTTCGCAAGGCTGCTGCATGTGCTGTTGTGTATGAAGGAATTTAACTCTGCAGCTGTCCAAAAGACCTGGGTAGACTGTTTCTAAACACTGAATAAAAAATAGTTTGCTGTTATGGAGAGATAATATAGCCGCGATTCGTCGTCGCGGCGCAAACGTTCCTAGATCAAACCGGGCTGCACTCTTTTTTAAATAGAAATTTACGATTTGCGCGTGTCTTACAGTTTAACTGTGATCCTTTCTACAAATCGTTCTTGCTGTGTGCAACTTGCTTTTTCTTGCTGAAAATATATCTTATTAGTTAGCTTTGCGAAATGCAGCGAATGTATTTTACCGTCTCAAAACGTCGGGCTAAGCTATTCGTTGCTTGTTTTTTCCATTTTCGCTTCTGCATCACCTGCATTTATTTCAACGCACAAAATGTTCCGAAAGCCGGGAATCAGGATGTTGTTATGGAAGTCGGAGGTATTTGTTTTTAATTTATTTCAACTTTCATTTTCGATTTGCGGACTTATCAAAACTCTTCGTTTGTGTGTGCCAACCTAGAGACATGTCATCTATGTCGAGATGCCTTGCTCGGCAAGAACACACGTATGGGTAGTATGGCATTCTGATGCTCGGCAGGAAACGCGTGTTCCGAGACCGATTCCCTCGACGTATTCGACGAGTTCGAACTGCAGCACGGGTTCCGCTTTGAGGTACGGCTGCATCATGCATCTGGACAAGCTACTTCGGCCAGACCTGTAACCACGGACGCGCCGCAGTCAAGACGTTTCTACGGAGCTGCAGGTGATTGTCAGGCTTCAGTTCTTCGCCACCGGCAGCTTTCTTGTAAGGACTGGCGATCTACAGGGCACGTCGACGTACCCACTGCATCGCGGATCATGAGGGTGATTGCAGCGCTATCCCGTTGCGTGCACACAGGTTAACCGGGTAAGTGGCAACGTATGTATACCCTTGTACCGTTTAAACGGGCTTCAATAAGGTCCTTGATTTGCGAGTTCATCTGATGTCGTGCCAGTGTGTCTTAGTAGGAGACTATTTGTTCAGTGATCTTAAGATTGCCGACAAACGCGTAGTGTAAGTGCATATGTGACAATAGCCTTATTAACCGAAGTGGAAAGCGTTATACCATTCATACCTGTAAACTCTGCAATATTTCCGCAATAATTATTAATACCTAGAAAACAATCATACATTTGACGATCGCAGACCGGTACAAACAAAATGTTATTTTTCTCCCCTCAAGCACCAATATGAATGTGACTTATTTGTGATTACAAAAAATAAAAAAAACTAGACAATGCACAGTTTTCTAAGTTGTACTTATCTCACTCAGGGTATTGAACCGAACCCGAACCGTGAACCGAAAACCGGAAAAAAACCGTTATTTTCTTTCGAACCGGAGTTGAACCGAAATGAAATAATATTTTTCGCTCCGGAGCGGAACCGAAATGTTTTTCATGCGGTTTTCGGTTCATACGTGAAGTCAGGTCGCGTGAAAAGTGCGTGGCGAAAAATACAGTAACCTAAAAAATAAACCGAAAATGTAAAAGAAAACAAAAACTTATTTTCGAGCAAATTAAAGGAGGCTGTGCGCTTGTTAAGAGGCTACGTGTCCAATGTGTTATGATCCTGGTCAGGAAGCTCGGATTGAAGAAACCAATGCTTGATTTTTCCACGCGGTAGATGATCACACTGCATTATGCTCACCCAGGCTACTTGAACTAAGAGGCTTCGCTGGAGGGTTGCTCTCACAAGAAGAAAGATCCAGGTCGACTGAAGGCGTAGGGGCAGAAGTCAGAAATGCTCGCAGTATCGCTTCGCCCAGCATAAGTGGCGACGAAGCCATTGCAGAAGCTGAACAGCTCACTGTAGGAGATTTCTACGGTGCATGACTGAGATATTCCATGGACACTTCAAGATATCGTCACCGTTAGCAAAGGCCTTGGTCCAGTCAATGAAAAAGAGGAGTGACAACTTCTTGACACGGATGTCTTTTCTCACCCTGAGCAAAAGTACCAGGCCACGTTGCAATTGACAAAGACTTGAAATGGATCACAGCTCTTCAATGCGAGCGAGATTCTACCTTGTCTTCTGAAACTGCGGTGGCTCCAGAAGATCCGGAAGACGCCCTGGAAGCGCTCCTCAATGAAAAAAAGTTGAGGCTGGTGTGCACGTTCGAGGTACCAGTAGCCCACTTTATATAGCAGGCCTCCTGGAAATGCTAGACGAGGAGCCGCGGCTTTCGAGGGACGCTAACGTGTTGCAGTTTTAGGAGGAGAGACGGAGCGCTATCCAGAACTCTGCGCTTTGGAGCAAGTAGCCCTGGGAGTGCCTGCGACCCAGGTCAGCTTGGAGCGAGCCTTTTCTACCCTGAAGTTCATTTTATCGTCTCAGAGTTTCCCGTCTTTCCCCGGATATGCTTGACGACGTCCTGCTTCTTCGGTCAGCTGCCTGACATTGAACTGCGCTTTCACCCACGTCCCAAGGTGCCCAAGCACTACTACGTTCGTTCCACACGGTAATGTGAGACCTTGCTTTTTTATATGTAACACTTTTATAAAATATGCATTGTTTATCTTCTGCTGTCGTCAATTGTTTTTGTAGCATATGAGTGCGAACCGGTTCGAACCGGTTTGAACCTTTATTTTTTCACTCCGGAGTTGAACTGGAGTTGAACCGTTTTCCCTGAACCGGAACAAAACCGGAACGAAAAATATTTCGGTTCGACACCCAGATCTCACTACAACGTTAGTAAATTAATTACTTTACAAGTACACGTGGTATTACAAGCTCACACTCTTCCATGATTTGCACAATAACGAAAGAAGCATGTTGTGAACTATCACAACAGTAATTAATTTTAAAATGGGTCCACAGAATGGAGATAATAATAATAATAATAATAATAATAATAATAATAATAATAATAATAATAATAATAATATTCTTATTATTATTAGTATCATTATGATTGATGATGATGATGACGTGACGTCCTAGATGTGGGCGTATCGCAAGGCCAATTTTCTTTTCCAGGTATTGAGGCTTGTTTCTTTGCACGTAACACTAACTAGAGGAGGAGAAATTGCCGTTTATGTTAAAAAGCTTCGGACAACAATTAAGTTGCCGATATTTTTTAATGCGAATATTAATGCGAATAGCATTCTTTGGATACTTCACGCACTTTTCGTCTATGTATCTATCTATCTATCTATCTATCTGGCTATCTAACCTCTTACGCCGCGGGTCGATAAATAAATAAAAAAGACCGGCGCCGGCTGGGATTCGAACCGTTGACCCTTTGATCAGCAGGCAGACGCGCTAACCACAGAGCTATGAGGCAGTCATTCAACGCACTCTAACACGGTTGTTTTATACCATAGAGACGCGCTTTACCAGTAGCTGGCCTGCTACGGTGCGCGGCGTTCCATGCACGAGGGCTCATTCCGCTCTCGTGAGGCTGAGCACGGCCGCTAGCTCACCCTTTCCCGCGCTCGAGGAGGGTGATTACCGGAAAGAAAAAGCTCGTATCGTCCGCGTATAAAATTATATCCGGAGTTTCTGGGATGTTTACAATGTCATTTCTATAGATAATAAAGAACAACGGTCCCAGAATAGACCCCTGCGGAACCACATACGTGATTAGTTCAGGCATTGATGAGTGGCCATTTCGACAAGTTCACTGCATTCTATTCGATAGATAGCTGCGGAGCAGTTCTAGCGCCACACCTCGGATTCTATAAAAAGGAAGTTTGTGAAACAGGATATCGTGTCTTGGGGATGGGGGTTGGGGGTTACCCCAACTCCCACGGGGGTTACCCTTACTCTCGTAAGGGTAACCCCCGTGGGAGTTACGAGGGTAACCCCCATGAGGGTCACCCTCGTAAGATAACCCTCACGGCGGTTACCCTCACAATGGTAACCCTCGTGATGTCACGCGTGACGTCACACGTCCCTGAATGCAGCGCGCGGTTACGCATACGCCGACGGCGACGCCGACGCCGCTCAACCCGCAAACGGGCGCCTAAAGGTGCGCTCTAAGAGAACTATTAAAAAGTGCGTAGGGTTTATTCAAGCTCTAATAGCATTCCGATGACGGAAACGCAGTTTGTTATTAATGCACAGTTTGTTACTAATTCAGTACGTGTTCTTCGTGCCTTAGCTCCATGCTTCGTTCTCGTCTGTTTTGATTGTTTGATTTGGCATATACTACCATCCGTTTGGTTTTTTGTCAAGCTGATTCACCACGTGTGCTGCATAGCATTGACTGTTTGCGTAAATACGTGCCCTATAATAGCAGTCTGCAACGTCACCACCTATTATACATGTGTACTGGGCTAATTTAGCGCAATGTTCATCGCCATTAATTCCAAAGAAAAACGCTCTTACAAATATTTTTGTACATCTGATTCTAAAGCCTTCCAAACTTTTTATTCTGTCACAACACTAAGCAAAATTACTCTTATAACCGAGCGCGAAGAGAAAACGCATTTGAGTTTTTCTATAAGGATGCAGTACCGGAAGTCAAAATTAGACTGTTTGCTGTCTGCTTAAAAACGCAACAGCACACTAGCACCACCTGAACCTCTAGAGTTTATTCTAATAACTCTATGTTTCCAGATGAAGTGGTCGTAAGTATTAGGTAGGTCGTGGTCTAACCAACTCGCCAAGCAACTCATTTTGGTATTCTTCATCATCCCTTCATCATAGTCATCATTCACACCATTCATATGTACTAGACCATTTCATCATCATTAGAGGCGCCGCCGCAGGCCGTCATGGTATGGGCGATTTGCCTTTCTGTGGCGTCGCGGCTCTCCTGAGATAAAGTTAAAATATCATAGCATATCATATCATGTTATACTGTTCAATTAATCCTCCAATTAAGGTCGGATGCAGCGCCCGATACATTTCGTCTCTATACTGACTCACGGGAGAGTTCAGACTTGAAGCAGTGTTCCAGGTGTGACACGCTGATTCTCGTTGCATATAAAACACGCTTTACCGTCCGGGCGTGTTTCAACTTTCTGCCAACTAGGGAGCAGCAGCAGCGATAGGACAATAAAATGATTTGGCAACTTATCTCACTGATTAGATACTGCAAACGCAAAGAAAGCACAATAAAAAAAATGAAATTTAATAAAAAAAATTGTTTGAGCATGAATTAGTGTTAAAATTACGTGCGGAGCGTAAACATAAAAAGCAGGGATACAAATAAGGCTCCTTAGGAGAGTGAAAGCCATAACTTGGCGTACCGAAGAGCGACGCACAGGACCTCCAGAGTGCCGCTTTAAGTATTTTCGATTCTTTGCCGGCCACCAATCTACCGGGGTTCTAGACCAACCTGGAGGTATACAAACATCTTCACCAAATGTAAACTTAGAATATTTTTTCGTTAATTTTTGTTTGTTACCAGCTTATTCGGCAATACTTTTACTGTGCATCCTTCCTCAAGCACGCAAATAAAATTTATTTCACTCATATTTCCAGCTTTTTCTTCCCATTTTTGAGAGAGAAATTGCATTTTTGGGAAAGAAGCGAAGACACATTTTGTGCACACCGTTTGGCGATGGTATTCAAACACGACTGATCGGTGAGGCGAAAATGTTACCTGAAACTTTTTAATATTTGAAACAATATTGCAGACGGAATTTGTTTCATATTTACTAGAAAATCATATCTACGAGGGCCGTCACGTTTTTGTAGAACATTTCAAGGGTTGCAGAGAGCCATTGCGGGTGCTCCAGCAGGTCTACGCAAGACTGATATAATTGGTGTCTTCGACCAATGAGTACCTTTGAGCTGATCTTCGAACACAAAATATATTCGATGCTCTAGTTATAAACGAGGAATGCGATAAAAAGAATAATCACGGCCAGGAGTACGTAAAACATCGAGAAGCCGCGCTTCTTTGTTTGGAAGCTCGTGCAGTTTCTATTTAGCGGATAGAGCATTCTCATTTGAGATTCCAAAACGGCGTCTCGTGCTCCAGTCCAAGAATGAGGGCCTTCAAGTCTGAATTGGTAGGGTACACAAGGCCCCAACAGGGCACGGAACAGCTTGTGGTCGGTGAAGAAGTACTTGAGCATCCTGGGACTGGCGCCAATCTTGTCCGCCAGCTCATCCAGGTACTTCATCCTATCCACGTGTAGGGTGGCATCGTACGAGTTTCCATAACGACGCCGCTGTGCAGCTCTTTCTCTTGCGATTTCCTCGAAAATTTCGGGATGCGGAGGTAGCTTGCACTTGCCAGCGAGCAGCTGCGCCACCCATCGGGCCTGCGGGGAATTAAAAGCGGAGTAAGAGATTGGATCCTTTGTTAGGCGACACATGCAATTGTGTTCTTCAGCTCTGTGAACTCTTTTATAGAAATTCACGTAAATTAGGCATGGACATTCCCACGAGTGAACCGTTATGAGCTGACGTTTGAACAAGTGGCACACGGCTTCTTAGCTAGTCAAGAGCTTCACAGTTTCACTGAAATACAAAAATTAAACGTATTTTCAGCATTCTTGACCGACAAAGTGCCACGTTGTCGTACTTTCACGCCGTTCTATCTATGGGAGCGGGCCGCTCTTTTTAGGCTAGCGGCAAAAAGAAACGTAGCAGTGGTATCCTTCTGGCCACGTCCCAACTGAAATTAAATGCAATTATAGGCTCTCAAGTCGCATTCTTAAGTGATTTCTCTTACACGTTTTGGAATGCCTAGATGTTCGTGGCGGAATGGCCACTCCTCCGTCCAACTCAAAGGGGGCACTAAACCACTTTTTGCGATTCTGCGATAGTCTATTTATTATCAAGGCCCAATAGATGGGCTCTAAGCATCCAAAGATACCTACACTAAACTCATGCGTGGGCAATTTTTTTATTAAATTTTTCGGGTAACATTGCTTTTATCAAAACTATCGCAGACGCCAGAGGGCACCGTCGTACGAGCAGGAACCTTGGTCATCTAACGACGCCCTCCGGTGTCTTCGAGAAAGAGCCTGGCGGCCACCATGAACTCTTTCGCGTCGTGGTCCTCGCTGGATCACTTTGCACAGCATTCTGAGCCTCGACAGGATGCGGTCTGGTGGGCGTGCCGATTGTACTCAAAACACCTGAGTGGGTTTTGGGATGTAAGGCCGAACTTCACTTCTCAGGTAGCAAACCTTGATGTGTGAGAGTCGTTCAAATGCTCGGAAGGTGCATACCGCCGTGTGAATGACAGAGAAGAAACGACGGTGAGAGTGCAGGCGAGCTGGTGGTAGCTAATCATGTTGTATTACACCTGAGACTGCGGTGGAAGAAATTGGAAGAACTTTCAGTAGAAGGAACAGACACAGAGAACGTCTCAAAAGACGTTCTCTGAGACGTTCTCTGTGTCTGTTCCTTCTACTGAAAGTTCTTCCAATTTCTTCCACCGCAGTCTCAGGTGTAATACAACATGAAGAGAAGAAACGCCTCTTTCTGCATCTAGAAGCTTTGTGCTTATTCGTACCCCAAGAATGAAGCCAGAATGACCTCAGTCTCGCCCTCTGACACCCAAACATTGTAGGTGAAATGTTCGAGATGACGAGTGCAGTACATAAGGAGCCGAGCGCGGAATTGCAGATTCATTCCCTGATTCACTCTCATGGTAGCCAGCTGTCACGACGACGCTTCCTCGCTCGCTGCTGCCGCCGTCGACACTCTCTGCTGCTTTCTCGACGTGTGTTCTTTTTAGAGCGGAGCTCTTCGGCAACCGTATCCGCGTAGCGGCGTCGCCGTAGGCGTCTCTATCGGCGTAACCGCCCGTTAAATTTAGCAGGAAATTGAATTGGTGTTGAGGTCACGTTACGTCAATTTTCCAGCTAAATTTAACGGGGAAACTGATATGTTGTTGAGGCAACGTGGCATAAAATTTCAAGCTAAATTAAGCAGGGAAACTGGGGAAGGAGGGTAGGGTGTAGAGGAAGAGGTTGGGAGGGTATGGAGGGGAGGATGGGTGTGTATGCAGGAGGAGGAGGGGAGGGTACGGAGGAGAAGAGAGGAGGAGGAAAAGGAGAAGGGAGATGAGGAGGAGCAGAGAAGAAGAGGTGGAGAGGAAGAAGGGAGAAGAGGAGAGGAGGAGAGAAGGAGAAGAAAAATGAAAGCCCTTTACAACTCCCTGTAACGCCGAATTAGAGCGCAGCTCTTGAGGAGGAGGAGGGAAGGGTACTGGGGGGGTCAGTGACCTCGCGGGGTGGGGTCACGTGACCTTGGGGTCACGTGACCTGGGGTGACACGTGACCTCGAGGGGGAGTCACGTGACGATGACGTCATTAGTGATGATGACGATGACAAAGCGGATGCCGATGACGTCATCGGCATCCGCATCGTCATCGTCATCATCACCAGTGACGTCACTGATGACGTCATCGGCATCCGAATTGTCATCGTCATCATCACTGATGACGTCATCGTCACGTGACCCCCCCCCCCGAGGTCCTCCTGAAGGAGCCCTAGGTCCTCCCGAAGGAACCCGAGGTCCTCCCGAGGTCCTCCCGGAGGAACCCGAGGTCCTCCCGAAGGAACCCGAGGTCCTTCCGAGGTCCTCCCAAAGGAACCCGAGGTCCTCCCGAGGTCCTCCCGAAGGAACCCGAGGTCCTCCCGAGGTCCTCCCGAAGGAACCCGAGGCCCTCCCGAGGTCCTCCCGAAGGAACCCGAGGTCCTTCGGGAGGACCTCGGGTTCCTTCGGGAAAATGTATCCATAATGCACCGCGTGGTTACGCCGACGGCGACGGCGACGTCGACGGCGACGCCGACGCCGCTCAAGTTGGAAACGGGCGCCTAAGAGCTGCGCTCTAAAAGGAAGAGGTAGAGGGGAGGAGGAGGGTGGAGATGAGGATTAGAAGAGGGGAGAGGAGGGGAAAGAGGATGAGGAGGAAAGGAGGGGAGGAGGAGGAGTGGAGGGTACGGATCAGAAGGAGGGGCGTACCGTCCCATGTCTCAAAAATAACAGCGCAAGTGGGGAATCCACACAAACACACGTCACTACAGGCCACAAAAACAATCACACTTAGGGACACATTCACATCAGACAAGACACTCACACAGCGCTGACTCACAACTCAATCTCTATTTTAGAGCGCAGCTCTTAGGCGCCCGTTTCCAGCTTGAGCGGCGTCGCCGTCGCCGTCACCGTCACCGTCGGCGTCGGCGTCGCCGTCGGCAGTAGCCATCCGAGGTCACGTGACCCCCAGGTCACGTGACCACCCTCAGGTCACGTGACCCAAGGTCACGTGGTCCCTCAGGTCACGTGGTCCCCGGGTCACGTGACCCCCTGGTCACGTGACCCCCTGAGGTCACGTGATGATGATGACGATGACGATGCCGATGACGTCATCAGTGACGTGGCCCCCCAGGTCACGTGACCCCTGGTCACGTGAGCCCCGAGGTCACGTGATGATGATGACGATGACGATGCGGATGCCAATGACGTCATCAGTGACGTCACTGATGATGTCATCGGCATCCGCATCACCATCGTCATCATCCCTGATGACGTCATCAGTGACGTCACTGATGACGTCATCGGCATCTGCATCGTCATCGTCATCATCATTGATGACGTCATCAGTGACGTCACGTTACCCCCCTCCCCCCCCTCGAGGTCACTTGCCCCCCCCCCCGTACCCTTCCCTCCTCCTCCTCAAGAGCTGCGCTCTAATTCGGCGTTACAGGGAGTTGTAAACGGCTTTCACTTTTTTTGCACTTCTTTTTCTTTTACGCCTTTTCGACATATTCATGAAAGTTGGCTTCTTTTTCTTCTACATCCCATTAAGTGATACTTATGTGCGCTAGTAAGATAAGCTACTAAGATAAGCTAATTCTTTTCCTAATAAAGTGAGCGATGGAGTGCTTACACGTTTTTCGTCATCCCTGGCAATATTTTCTGCTTCCACTATTTCTCTAGTCAGTTGGCTACCGCTTCTGCCCAGCACTGTACACCTATCTAGATGTGCCGCACATCCGCAATCACGGCAATGTAGGCCTAAATGTCCTGAGTTGGCTCTACTTATGTTGTTACTGTGTTCCCGGAGTCGATCGTTTAAACAGCTCCCAGTCTGGCCGATATATCGTTTCCCACAGGAGAGGGAAAGGAACACACTACCCCTTCTGCGCAGAAAACGAAATTGGTCCGGTGTTTTTTGTGCAGCTCGCTGGATGTTGTGGAGGATTGTTCATTTTTTGCATAAGCTGGAAAGCTTGTTTGGAGCCAAGAAGATGACGTCGATGTTGACCCTGTTTGCCACTTTCTTAAGACCATGGGAGACGTTGTGGATGTAAGGCACAACAATTGGTGTAGTTGACCTGTCTCTTGGTTTTCGTCTGAAGACGTCTTTTCTCTGTTCTTTGAGAAGGTTCCCTGCCATTGATGTTAATAAGGAAGTGGGATATCCTGCTGATGACAGTCGACAAATTTGTGCACAGAAGCTTGTTTTTATTTGATGTTTGCACGATTTTGTCAGTGAGTTTGTATGTAAGTCCGAAGTAGAAAGAGCCATTGATGATTTGCAAAGCGGAAAATCACCGGGCCCTGATGGTTTGGGTGCTGCCTTTTATAAAATGTATACAAAAAATTTAGCTTGTATTTTGCTACAAGTGTATCGCGAATGTTATGAAAACGAAGTTTTCCCGCCTTCGTTTTTATTCACCCACACAGTCTTTGTCCACAAAAGTGAAGACGCTTTTAAGCTCCGTAATGTAGCAAATTACCGGCCGATTACACTAGCTAATACTGACTATAAGATTCTAATGAAAATCCTTGCGAGAAGAATGTAATCGGTGATTTGGGATGTGATGGGAGAACATCAAACGTGAGGTATCAAGGGACGCACGATTATGAGTAATATTCATGCTGCGCGTAGAGTGTATGAACTATGTGATGCTGATTTCCGGAATGTTGCTCTGTTGCAAGTCGGTCTTGAAAAAGCTTTTGATCGAGTGTCCCATGATGTTCTTTTTTGCATTTTAAACCATGTTGGCGTGGGTAAAATATTTTAATGGAGTAAACATGGCCTATATTAACCGCATGACTGGTCTTGTGCCTAACAAGTAACTAAACGCCTTTCTGTGTTATCCTCTGTTCACCGTTGTTGTTCGCTATATTTCTTGAGCCCTACTGCCTAAGTGTCATAAAGAGTAAGAACATACGTGGTGCTTCTTTAAATGCATTTGTTGTTAAAATATTAGCATACGCAGATGATGTTGCGATTTTTTATAGTGATAGAGAGCGCGTCTCAGTGGCTGTTCAACTCACGAGATCATACTGCGCCCAAACAGCCTGCGCTGTGAACTGGGCGAAATGCTTGGGGATCTGGCACGGCCACTGGGGCGTGACTCCGCGTGTGTTTAAATCAATTCAGTGGTCCACAGCGCCCGGTGTATACTTGGGAGTGCCTTTGAACAATTACCACGAAAGCAACGAGCTCTGGCGTAGTAGATGAGTCTTAGAGCCGAGAAGTGGGGTGGCAAGGATTTTTCTATCTTCGCACGGGCAACGGTGCGTAATTTATTTTTTGTTGCAAAGATTTGGTACCTGTTACAGGTTCTGCACTTTTCTCGTGTGCATTTGCAACGCATGCACCGTGTGATGGCCGTGTACATATTGAAGTCTACGTGGGAAAGAACTAGACGAGATAATCCTTTTCGCCGCATGAAGTCGGGTGGACTTAGTTTGTCGCATTTGTTCATACAACAGCTGGTTTCGCGTTTTTTTTTTTTGTTGCGAGATTAGACTGATTTGTTTTTGAGAACTGTCCTCCAAGTACGGTTATTTGGAGAGCTACCCGAGTTCATTGTTTCGACGTGTGACACATGTGAAGGCAAAGTAACGGACTTCCTTAGAGAGGTTGTTTGTGCCTACCAATTTCTTAGTGTGCGATTTTCAAGAGGGTACTTAAACTCTGTCACACGAAAGAGTCTGACGCGAGACCTTGTTGAATGCCTGGTTCCCGTCCCACTGTATTGCTCTTTGTTCTCCGACACTACTGACCGTGATGTGCTTTCCCGCGTGAAAAGAATGCTAGTTCCCGGATCTGTGAAAACCTTTTATTTTAAGCTGCATACGAACACGCCTCCAGTAAAGACATGGTTAGCGAAAAAGGGCATGTTTGTACCATGGGGCGAGGATTGTTTTTGTGCAAGAAATCGGAGACCGTGGGGTACGTGTTCCTGGACTGCTGGGATGCTATCCAATTCTGGGATGTGCTCCAACGCACTCTCACAAAAGACCTACCGCTCACGGCGCGTGGAATACGTTTCTTGTCTGTGGAGGGGACGCTTTTCCCATATGACCTCGTATATTTACTGGGCCTGCATGCTCTTTGGAGATGTAGGATGGCAGTTCGTCATGCGGATCTAGATGCCCGTGCCGTACGGTTTTACTTCATTGAAAATGTAAACCTGATAGCAGCTGTGTACCAGAAAATGTGTCTGGAACTGGAGTGGCTGCCGGCCTTTTTGAGGCTGTCGATGATCAGGGAATTTTAACAATTCTCACCGCCTCTTAAAACCTTGCAGGCGGCGTTTTATCGTCATCTTCACTAACGCCGTCAATATATTATTGTACATGCTCAAGTTAAATGTATCGTGCGTTGTGAATCTTTGTTCACTGTCGAAATCTTGCAATAAAGAAAAAAAAAGGATCGGTGGCCGAGTGGTCTAGCGCACGCCAACTCGGAGCACGTGGAGCCAAAGCTGGCGCTGCAGAACCGAGGATCCTGGGTTCAATCCCCGCCCTGCCCGTTTCTATCTGGATGAGCATCGTACCGGCGTGCGGTCGTGTATCACTACTGCGTGGTGCACGTTAAAGACACCAGGCTTGCGGTTTTACTGCACTGGTTAAATTTCTCATCTATAGCTGGGAGACTCGTCACCCGTTGAGGCAGACCAAGTTCTGAAATATTGGAAGGAGTTCATGACGCGCTGTAAGGTTTATATACGGAAAGTTCAAGAGATCTAATGCGCCCTCACTTTTGATGGAAACCAACAAATTACGAACTTTAGAGCACCGTCAAAGGATAGCCCGTTTGAAGTTTCTGCACTTTCTTTTTATACGAAAACTGTGCTTGGATCCAGATTACTACTTAAAGCCGCTTTCTACAAGCCTAACTAGGCACCATCATGAACATTCCTTAACACCATACTTTGCACGTCCTAACCTGTTTAAATTTGCGTTTTTTCCTCGTGCAATTGAAAAATGGTATTTTCTTCCTTGTTCGGGTATTTCATCTTCGGATTTTGCTTCATCATCAGAACAGTTATTGTAGTGACGTTTTTGTATTTCGATGCGTCTTGGTGTTGTTTTATCAAGTGCTTATACATGCTTCGGTATTGTGCGTCTTGGCTAGCTACCTGTTCTGCTGTAATGTACCGCCTCTTTCATGTTTTCTGCCGATTTGTATGCCTTATTTCTTGTTTTGTTGTTTTGTTTTTTGTATGAGTTATTGAGTTTATACCCTGCCCATCCTCCTTGAACCACGTGTGATCTGCAGTATTTAATAAATAAATAAAGTATAAACATACGCACAAACACAATTAGTTTTGTGTTGTCCTTGCTAAGGCCTTGCAAGTGGCGTCAAATGCGCCAATGCGTAATGTTTCCATGCTTCATGAGGCTCTTGGAAGCAAATGGCGGTGCAGTAGTCGTTCGTGGCCCGTGTCTCGAATGTTCACACAACAGTGATTGTCGGTACTTTTAAAAAAATGTCGGGTGGGAATTTTATTTAGGGACATTATTTAGCTCTCAGCGCTGGCTTGGCTTCGTGGGCTTGTATCACCCACTTGACATCGTGGTCGTTTTATTGACCATCTTGTGTTTGCAAAGGGCATGTGCTGTGGCCTATCTCAGCAGTAGAGTTAAGCCAGTTTCACATGCAGCGACTGTGCGAAAAAAATCGGCGCGAGAGCCGAGGCAGCGAGTGCGATCGAAATGTTTGGTTTCACAAGCTCCAACAACCGCGTGATTTCTGTCGGCGCGGCCGGCTTTTTTACCAGTGGCAAAAGCAGAGGGGGGGGGTCGAAAACTCCCCCCCCCCCAGGTGCCCGCTTTTGGCCCGTTCGCTATTCTGCTCACGCAGTCGGTCATGCACGGGGCACGAAGCAAAGGGGAGCGCAGACTATCTCCAACTTTAATGCTTTCGGGAGGAATGTCCGTGGGGTAGAAAATGCTCAAATAAATAAAATAGTCAATATTTCTTCATTCATGGTTATTTTATGGGATCCGGAACTTGATCTCAGATATATAAGGAACAGACATTTCGAAGCATTTGTGGGGTGAAGGATGGCAATTTCAAGGCAAAATATAACAAACTATCCTCGCTGAAATACATTGTTGAATCAAACTAAAGTGGACATAATAAAGCGCACACATGGTGATAATATAAAACAATGTTAGTGATGTAAGGTATATTAAAATAATTGTAAAAACAAACGCACTGAAATAAGATGAGCTGGCGGGCTACTTGGTTGTCCATCATGAATAAAATAGCGCAAAACAACAAGGAAGGAAGGACGCGGTAAACAGGAAGAGCACTAACGCACGCTTGTGCGTTAGCGCCCTTAAAGCAACGCATTCAAAGCAACGGGTGGCGCTGTGCTCGCTCACACCTTGTGTATTGATCAGAATTACGTGCTTTCGACTAGAGGTTGCCGCGAATAAAAAAGTAACTATGACTAGTTATTTCAGAAAGCAATTTACAGCCTTTCTTGATAATTTCGTCTATGCATAGCGCTCACACATTGAGATGCAGCCGCCTGCGTTCAAGGCAAAGAATATCCAGGGTGTCCCCTGCTTCAACTTCAATGTCGCGTTGAACATTCAAAAGCACTAGACGGAGCAGTCACCCATTCGAAGTGGACGGTCTCAGGTATGTTTTCAACCGTCATAGTGAAGAGAGCGAGCGCTCAGCTTCCGCCATTGTTACGCGCAGAGTCGCTAGGATCTTGAGGAGACGATAGACGTTCGGGAATAGGGCCTCCGGACAGAGGGCGACCGCCTGTAGCGCAGACGTGACGGGCGTTTCATGTTACTTTTTCTTTGATTGGACGCCTAAAATTTCCGTATTTTTGGCATAGTTTCCCTCACTTCGTGAAATTTTCCTCCGATGGTTGCTTATGGATGCGATGCAGTCCGTCTTGCTTTCTGCTTTGCATGTTGAGGTAGCATCCGATGCAATTCGTTATTAGATTAATCTTTTCTTTGCACGGAACATCAAAAACTCCGAAGAGCCTTAATGTTCTCACTACGCATAGGCTTAAGGGTATTCAAGTTCGTTACCATGTTCGGCGTGTGGCTTGCGTGTTTGTGTGTGGTGTGTGATGTCATTTCTCCAAGTGACGGAACGACGATTTCGGACTAACGACTTCTCATCGCCCCGAGGATAGGCCGCTGCTGGCTTTGGATCACACCGCAAGATAAAGCGGCCTAGCAAAAATAAGACTCTCTTTCCTTCCGCATCTTGTTCCGTAGCACGAATTTGTTAAACCTTTAATAGATAATAGATTTTTGTTTTGTGATTGTTCAGAATCACCCTATCCCTATATATGGGCCCCTAGTGCTGGTGCGAGGAGGGTTGCTCTGATTTTTCACCGTCGAGATTTTTTTTCTTTTTGCTACTTTTTTTCTTGTGACAGTATAGCCTGCCGATAACAGCCAGGCGGCGCCAGCGAGTGAGAGCCCAAGCTTATACCCTGCCCTGGTGTAACTTGGCAAATGGTGAACGATAAGCACCCCATTGTGTGCCGACGGCTTCGATATCCGCTACGTATACAAGCACAACGCACAGATACTGCAGCATGACGCAGCGAAAAGCCTGATACTCCTTCGCAGTAAAAGCGCACTCCGTTGAAACGTAGTCACGTTCCCATTGGCCCGCCATGCCGCAGCTTTCGCCCTACTTGCATGTCATGAGATCAGGGCTTCCTGGTCTACCCAATATTTCTTGCTTCAGACAATAGGCTACAGTGGCGCCACCAGAGTAATAGCTCATGTTTGAACAACGCAGCTGCCACTCCCAGACATACCCAATGTTTCTTGCTTCAGTCGCTAGATAGCGCCAAACCAAACAGCATTGCAGGTTGCCTAAAGACCAGTGTCCGAAATCTTAGCCCCCCGCGATAAAAATGTGAAATAATAATCTCAAGCGCAGGCTTTTGTGAAGAGAGGGGCGGCGCGTAAAACAAGGTTATGCTCTTGACAGCACTCTTGGCGTTGGTGTTGTTCTTGGAGCTTCGTGAATATGCCTTTCCGACGTTCTTGCATTACGATAGGTGCAAAGGTTTCCAAAAAGAACAAAAAACAGTCTCGCAAAAGTGCAGTCCCCCCCCCTTAAACCGTGTCATTGCGTCAGCATAAACAAAGATGGCGGCGCTCATGGTACAGAGTAGACACTGATCTTTAGTTATAGTACTTGTGTTTTGTCTGGCCTTCGCGCATTGGTAATGCAGTGCTACTATGCTACTTCAAAAAGCGGGGGAGTTGTGTGCATTAAGGGAGCTTTTAAAGTTGGTGCGCCGCAACTACGACGACAGTAGAACAGTGAGCCACCACGCCTGTATTTCTGTAAATGGAGCCTGCTCCGTTTATAAAAGTGACATTGCAGTTTTACCCGTCTTATCTTAACCGCGCCTCGCTCATCTCTGCCTTGGCGTTCGCACCGCCGAGCTCCCCTGCTTCGTCATTGGGGGGGGGGGATTCATACCATTGAACGCCCCCCCCCCGAAATAAAATTGTGGCTACGCCACTGTCTTCTACCGTAGGTTTGTTGCAGCGGACACGTACGTGACGTGCTTGACTTTGCTAGAACACAACAAAAATGTCTTAAAAAACACAAATGTTCTATGAATACAATATGTAACTAGAAATTTCTAATAACTAAGCCTGAAACCAAAAACTTTTAGGTGTCTAAATTTATTTTCGAATACGCAGCTATCGCGGATGAAAGCTGGCTAATGAACGGCTGGAAGCTTTTCGGACGATCACACTGACTCTGCGACAAAATATCAAGTTGTTGGAAACCAGTTGCAGACCCGCTGCGAGAGCGCGACTGCGATTTTAATGGCGCATTTACTTAAAATCACACCGATTTCTGACGAGAATCGCAGCACGTAAAACAGCCTTTCGAGCTTAGTCTATACCACAACCTACCGTAATCAGTAGGTTGTGGATTACAGTAGGTCGTGGTCTATACACCATTTCAACGTTTGCGAAAGCATAGCCGTGCGATTTCCACAGCACAGGACGCGCAGGTTCGTCGCTTCTGTAAGCGAGCAAATCACGCGCATGCCGTAAGCACGAACGGTGAAAACGGCTCCAGCCAGAAGCCCGTGTTGAAACGCCGTTTTTTAAATTCACTGCGTGAAGCTTGGAGAGCGGTGATGACGATGCCATAAAAACCATGAATGTCTACGGCGTCGTCATGTTCAAAAGGCAAGGAGACGTAAGTTTGGCGGAGTTTGGCGGAATACATGACTTGCAATTAACGTCATTACATCATGCTGGTGCTCATCCTAACTTGTTCCTGACAAGAGAAACAAATTCGGTGGTACAAAATGTACGCTTCAAAAGGTACATCCTCAGCAGCAAGGCCACCTTTGAATCCGAATTGCAGCTGGTGTAAGGTCAGTGCGGACAATAAAATCACTGCCCTAGTATCTTCAGCTTCGCGTCCATTTATAATAAAGTAGTGATGTGGCGGACACGGCCACCATATTAAACCCCTATCGAAAGTGTGCCTTCTGTTGGAAGCTCTTGAATCCCCGCAGAAAGGCAGACAAAATATACACCGCTGATGCTGAAACCCTAGAAATTCTAATAATGCCATCATATTTCCAGCAAACAAAGGTTTAGACTCTCACTTTCTGTGGTGTCACTTGTTCCGCAATTGTGCAATGCGCAAGACATTTTAACAGCAGGCACGTGACTTTCGAAAGAGGTATTCACTGGATGCCATATTTGTGGGTACTGTTCGAGCGCATGCCAGAACTGCCCATCGTGGCTGAATGAACAAGTCTTCACCAGAATCCCGAAACGTCGTGAAGCCTCAACATTTTCACATCAGTAGGCTGCTAAGACCGCCACCCTTGATGGTGCGGAATGCACGTTGCAAAAGAACTGTGGAAGTTCACCATCAGCACGCGCTCAGCATTCGCGCACACAGCTATGGCCGCCAGTGAATACTCCCTATAGTCTACGCGCTCGTCTTGAGAGATGCACTAGTCCGTGGTATATTAAAACACATAAAAAAGACCTGCCAGTGAATAGCCGAGATGTGTCAAGCGGACGCTACAAGCCTTCGGAGTGATTCCAGCCCTGAAAGCTTGCGCCTTTTTGGATTGGCCTTGCTATTAGCGAAGCTCGAGGTAACGTCGTGCCAGATTAGTTGGGATGTTGGGATAGAGTCTCTCTGGGATATCTCGCTGCATCACCCTGGGGTGCCCACTGATAGTGGAGATCAGTGAGGTAACCTATTGAAAGTGAAAGGAAGGCGCACGGCGGCGAGGTATTGCGCCTTGCCATGGCATCACTGCGTCATGCATCCATCGTCTCAAACCCATTCTGTGGCAATGAAATCTCCCATTTCTCCGGCGAAAGAAATCTTGACCATGGCCTGTGTAATGCAAGTTGCGCGCGCCGCGCGCCGTGTGCTTGACATCACTATACGTGACTATGAACCCAAAGCATAGTCCCCTCTATGAGACGCTATGGCCAAAGCTATTTGCGAGGGGTATTAGTGGCCGAGTGGGCTAGCGCACAGCAGCTTGGACCACGTGGAGCTTAAGCTCATGCTGCAGAACCTAGGTATCCTGGGTTCAGTCCCCACGCCTGTTCGTTTCCATCTGGATGAGCATCGTACCGGCATGCGGTCGTGTATCATTACTGCGTGATGCACGTTAAAGACCCCAGGCTAACGTTTGAACTGCACTGGCTAAATAGCTTATCTACAGCTAGGAGACAAGTCGCCCTTGCGGCAGACTAACTTCTAGGCTGTATAAACATAGAAATACCCCAATTTCTTTTTTTAACGATCACCATGGACGCACTATCGTAATAAAACTCCATTGATTGTTTTACAACCATCCATTCATTAAGAGCCTCATAGTTTGGCGGAGATCAGCTGTTTCCTCCCCCTCGCCACCCCCCCTCGCCCCAAACCTGGAGCTTCGCAGCGGACAGACCACCCAACGCCCGCCCATGACCAACCTAGAAGGTACCACAACCGGAACCCGCTCTGCACCCGCTGTGACTATCAAACACCGACAGCGAGACCCTCATATATTCACAGGCTCTCCTGACTCAAATGTGGATAACTGGCTGAAGAACTACGAGCGTGTCAGTCAGCACAAGGAATAAGACGACTCCTTCAAGTCCGTCAATGTGGTCTTTTTCCTCAAAGACACATCCCTGCGATGGTTTGACAACCACGAAGAAGCCATCAACACCCGGGACGGCTTCAAAATGGCGTTTGTGGACGCTTTCTGTCACTGCGAACACCGCAAAGAGATGGCTCGGGACGAACTACAACACAGATAGCAGTCAACGGCATAATCGTCTAGCGCCTACATCGAAGATATCCTCCGACTGTGTCACCGAGTCGACCCCTAGATGAGCGAAGATGACAACTAACGCCACCTATTCAAAGGGCTCTCACAAAAACTATTTTCTATCGTAGCCCCCAAGTCCCCGCCGGCGGTGGCTCAACTAGTCTCTGAATGTCGGAAGTACGAGGAGCTCGACAACGCGCAAATACTCAAGAGTCCGTTCGAACGCCTTTCTGAGGTGTCTCTTGCTTGCCACACCGACACGAACCTTTCCAACCTGATACGTACAGTCGGGAGCAAAAGTTTGCGGGGTACGGCAGCGCGTGCCGAAATGCATCGCCGCGCCGTTCAACGGCGCGCCGCCAGCCGCCGCGTTAAAAAGCCGCACATCGCGCATGCGCGCCCTTCATGCTGGCAGTTATGTCTCTTTTGCTCGTTTCTGTAAGACTCATTCCTGATAACCGGAGTTGGCGACAGGGGCGCAAGTTGCCGTTTCGCTGGCTGTCATGCCTCGCGTCCTCTTCAGCTGCCTCAGCAGCCGCGCTCAGGTGACAAAGCGCCTGGTTCCCCATCCCGCGAGCTCCGTCACAAAGCGCGGCGGCTGAGGCGGCTGAAGCAGACGCGCAGCATGAGCCAGCGAAGCGCTAACTCGCGCCCCTGGCACAGACTCCTGTTATCAGGAGTACGTCGGAAAGAAACGAGCGAAAGAGACTTGATAGCGAGCACGAAAGGCGCGCATGCGCAAAGCGCGCCTTCTTAATGCGGCGGTGCGCCGTCGGACGGCGCGGCGATGCATTTCGGCACGCGCTCCCGTGCCCCGCAAACTTTTCCTCCCGACTGTACATACCTCTATTCTAATTTGTGAGTGACAAGAAACGCAAGCAATTTTCTTCGATGTACTTAAAAAATTCACTAAGTGATTTAGATTATACTGTGATAGTGGATAGCGCCTTTCATTATATAGTGACTCTAAGAAAACAAAGGGAGTTTAAAACAATAATAAGGTACATTATAATCTAACGGCTGTAGAAAGATGAACCTGCACTACGCATTATATTAGCTATCGTCCCACTTGTTTCCTTTTAAAGAAACAGATTCAAAAACACTTCGTACATATCTGCAAATGACTAACAAGTTCGTCAAGAACCACACACCTGCAGTTCAATAAGGGGAGAGGAGATCCCGCACCCTTCACGAGTCCAATGATGGCCAAGGTCGGGTGCTCCAAGCCGGCCGGAAAGACGTGCTTGTAAAGTTGCACCTGCTTGTCCACAACCGGCATCACGTCCTCGGAGAGCATGGGAAACTTGATCTGGTAACCCGTGGCCAGAATGACGGCGTCTAACTTTGTCACCTGCGCACGTGTGTTGGTACTTGTCTTAAAAAGCTCACCGCACTACGTTCATGAAACTTGCATCTACTGAGTGTTAATTAAAATATGTATGTAGACGGTTTTTGCCCGAGTGATTTGCATTTCTCATTGTTTTATTAAAGAATAGTTTATCAAAGCTTTGATTAAACTATTTTGAGTTTAAATATTTACAATGCAAGAGCCTTTGTGCTTAGTATTTCGTATTGCAGCAATAAGAAATATATTTGTAACAGAATATTTCATATCTGTTTTAGTAAAATCACCACAAAAGATCTTACCACTGCATAAATTTGTTTAGTAAGACCAGAAATGATACGTTTAATATCAATAGTTTCAGTTTGCTTTCTTTTGGATTGTTGATCTACGCGGTTGCATATTTTGTAGTTGATCGCTTTCGGATTGCTATTGTATACGTCTTCTCTTGACCACAACTACCGACAAACTGTAAGAGAAGGACTTAATTTGCTGCTACAAATTTTTTGTTACCTCCTACCTACTCTACCGGACAAATTATGGCCTATGTTCCTTCATCAGAATCAGACAATCAAAAATATCGACAGCATTCTTCAATGACCTGCAGGTACAAGGCTGCCTCTACATGAATGCTTTTCAGTCGAAACTTTCAATGTGCATCAGTGTCTCCTTGAACCTTACCTCCTTGTCATTCTCGAAGAGGACGCCGTCCTCTGCAAACTCGACCACGTCCCTCTTGAGGAGGACGATGCCACTCAAGATCAAGGATGGCAGCATGTCGCTCATGCTAATACGCTCGCTGTTTACGCAGTTCTTGGGTCGGAGCCCGTAGGCCTCGTGGCTGAAGTAGTTATTGAACCGAGCTTCCGGTTTCTCAAGGCTCAGGAACGTAGGCAACAGGCGTCTCCTCAAGTCCATCGTTCTTGTCGATTGAGCTGCGTCATGCGGCATGCCGTTTGGCCCAAGCCTCTTGGCCAACCAAGCTCCCCCCTTGATGACAGGTAGACCTGCAACACAAGCGAAGGGTTTTTGAGTCAATGAATATCAGGCGCTGTTTATTGGTTATTACGCTAAATGTCTAGGTTTTCCACCATGGCCGTTAAAACACAAACGAACTCACATGGCAAGGAACGTTTCTCACGTTTATGTTAAATAGTGATGGAGGTTTTGTGACCTCTGTTTTATACTCCCCTCCCCTAATACGCCCAAGCACATCCCCGTGCTGAGTCAAACACTCCTCGCACCCTCTCCAGAAAAAAGATAATAGACGTGAGATATGAAGAAAAGACTGTATCGGTAAATAAATAAAAAGCTCGCCTGCATCAGTTATCAACAATATCCTTAACAAAGAGTACACAACTTTTTTGCATATCCTCATCCCCGGAGTCCCTCCAAGGAAGTTTTACTTGCTTCCAGTTGCGGGTTGTTGCTGAGCTAATTGGTTTATAGTTGTAAATGGGGAAATTTTAATTTTGTCGCTAAATAAAGGGAACGTATAAGGAAGGCGCTGAAGACACATTTGTCTCTATCTTCCCTTCGTGTTTCGTGAAACTTCAGCCGCCCACATTAACACATCCCGGCATGTCGTTACACTAAGTGGCGTGGGCATGCCCTTTCCGGTACAGGGTGAAGAGCTTCATCAGTATGCAGTGATGACCTGCGATAAGTTTTGTGGAAGCCTAGCAGAGGGTTCGCTTCGATGATCAAAAGAAAAGGTATTGTATGATGCAGATTTTGTGTATAGCAAAGCATTTTGTTGGCGAGATCTCGCCAACAAAGTGCCCCAGAACTCGAGTTCTGAGGCAATGGAGGACCAATCTAAATCAAGAGTATCCGATGCATGTGCTCCACGCAGGCCTGAACACAAGACTTGTAGCTTGGCGAGATATCTGGGCGCGAGGCCAGGGCTCCCAGAGAAAAACGCGAATCCAGCATGCCATGTCTTTGGCGAAAACAGAGTATCATGCGAATAGCTCGTACTCCTGTAGTTTTCTCTGCGTTTTGTTGACGGTTCTGAATGGAAGTCGCCTTTACTGACTATGCCAAATCTCACTGGGATTTTGCCTAAATGCAGGGTGTCACAAAAAAAATGGACACATTCTTTTTACCGCAAAAATAAACTAGGCATCGCCGAACGTTCATTCGCCGCCCAAAGGTAGCGCTAGAGGTCACAACCAAGTGCCAAAGTTTCAGCCCGATCCGATACCTTATTAAAAAATTATAAGTGATTTTCTGAAAATTTCAATGGGAAAATGGAGCCCATTTTCGCCCGTTTTCGGTTTCTGGTGCCATAGAGCCCCATGTATTCGAAAACTCCGTCGGCCGCCATTTTCGCATTGAAATTTTAAGAAAATCACTTATAACTTTTGATTAAGGTATCGAGTCGGGCTGAAACGTTGGCCTCTGGTTGTAACGTCTAGCGCTACCTTTGGGTGGAGAATGAGCGTTCGGCGATGACTAGTTTATTTTAAGGGTAAAAAAGAATGTGTAATTTTTTTGTGACATTCTGTAGATATAGCAGTGATACACCTAATGACCCACCTCCCCCTTTTTCAGTGAAACTCCTTGGTCATTGAAGCCCTGGAATTCTTATGAATCCAATATTGAATCCCTCTTGCATAAAAAGGAAATGTTTTGACCTGACTAAGATCTGCTAGACGAAATTAAGATGGTAGCATGAAACATTTTATCATCTTGCGAAGTTGAGCTAGAATAAAGTGGTTGGAAAATCGCTTGTACAAGAATCCCTGAAAGCATCGCCTGCACGCGGTTTAAATATTCAGGACTATGTGACTTAATAACAAAGAAATCAGAGTATCTCCTCTTGGTGCTCCTGGATTGAGAATTCTCTCGTGCACTTCTGTCGCTCTGGAGGTGGGAAAACTGAATGACCTTCCTGTCGTTGTAATTTTCTCAGCTACGGGACTCGCCAGCATTCTCTACACCAGTTGGCTACGGCGAGGTGAAAAGAACGAAAGCGCTAGGCGATTAGTTCATGTCAACATTAGAGGGGCGGTGGGCTGCACAAAATTCGATGGGTGATCGACACTCTTTTAGGTATATTACGCCAAAAGTTAGTGCCGCTCGATTAGCCAGTGCGTAATTTATAGCTAAATGTGCTGCTGAATGTTCAGTGCTTTTTCTTTTTTTGTTTGTTTGTTTTACTAGAGGTATATGAATAGCAAACTTTCAGATCGAATCAAATTAAAAGGTGCAAAATTTTAGCCAAAAATGGTAAGGTCGAGTTAAATATCGTATATTAAAATATATATTTTCAGTAAAAGAAAACTAAACAAAATTCTTCATTAAGATTAAAGCACCTGTCTGCTTATCCTACCTCAAAGGCCGCGTGCTGCGAAATCCACGTGAAGTATTAAAGGTGACCGCATAAATCGGCTTTGTGACGTACCTTTAGAGTAATATATAGTGCAACGTATGCTGGCCACTCCCTTAGGCCTCAGCGGCTCACTTCACTGCCTGGGCACCTAGAGGCTGTTGGGAAGTTGGACACAGCTAGAGGTGTCTCGAAATTTCGTCGAATCTCGATTTTGACGTTGAACCTTAAGGTTCGAGTGGTTCACCGAACTTTTGACCTTTTACTAAAGTTCGAAGAAATTCGGCTTACGGACAGAGTTGCCCGGCTTCTACACAAATATAACGAATTTTGGGAAACAAAGACTTTAGAAAGTAGTTTATTTTATATCTTATAACATGGTTACCAACGTTTACAGCATGTGAAAGCGAAAATATGCGCTTTTAATGCTTTCCTTAGTAATGTGAGCCAGTGATGCCAATATACCCAAAAAATATTGCACTTTTTCTCCACCATGCAGAATCAATCTGTTTCTTTTTTTTTTAATTTCGCGCATGCGTACGCAAATCCAACTTCAGTCGAGCCCTTGTCGAACATCACATTGAAAGTTCGCAAATGTCGATCTTGGTCGAACTTGAACCTGGGCAAGTTCGCAAAATCCCTAGCCTCGTCTTTTTCTTTAGGCGCCTCGGGTGGACTCTGGTGAACAAAGCAAGAGGGAAACGGGAAAGAAGAAAGGCGACCGCTGGACTGCAAACTGTTTTAATACATATACCTCTTCTATTCATTTCTATCCATTCCCCCTTTGTGCTCTGCTGTTTTCTTCATTTTACAGAGGAGCTGTTAAAGTCTAGTTTCCCCAGTTTCGTATCCGCCGACAAATAAATCTCGACACAACCTTCTGGACAGCTTCCACCATTTATGAGCTACGGCGGGAAATTTGTTCGGTCGGGTTTGCTAACCACTATACCACTCCACCAGCGACGGCGGCAATCAGACAACAGGCTTGCAGGTTGATTGCTTGCCGCCGTCGCTCATAGAGGGCTGAGCATAGTAGAACTCCGCTGCTCTCCCTTCTTCACCAGAATGGAATGCCTGAAAGTTTTTTCCCCATTGCTCTTATTTTTTGTTTCTGGTTTGAATCAACTACCCACGAAGTGTGCCGTGTAGAAAAAGGTTTTCTTTGGCTTGCAAGGTTTTTATTTTTTAATAAAAAACCTTGCAAGCGGGTGTCGCGAATCGCCAGCGGGTGTTGCGAATCATGTAGCTGGACCGCATTACACGCTTTGTGAGTAACAGTGTTTAGCAAACACAAGACTCGCTTTAGTGCCCGTACTTGTGGTTATAAACTATGCTTAGCAATTACAAAAAGGAAATGTCTCCAAGTTTTTTACAGGTATTTTAAGAGGCCTTCAGAACGGAGGTACACAATAAAATAACCTAATCAAATCGCCATTCTTACCTCGCAAAAGCTTTTTGGCGTGTACTAGTTACAGGAAGTACCTTTTGTTACTAAAGTATACGCCTTTACAAAAAAAAAAGCATTTAGGCCGTTGCCATGTTGCTAATGGTGATGCGGCTAGTGCGACTCTCGCGTTTTCTTTTTTTCTGCCGCTCTCTTGGGCTGTGAAAACCCACAAACGCGATTGTTTTGCGGGTGTGCATTCTACGATTTTCTGGCCCGTCTCGCAAGTTTCCACTTAATGTTTCTGATCCATGCTGTGTACCCTTTCTGTGTTATCTTACACTGTGAGAAATAGGACTGGTAAGTGCCCGCCATTCAAGCGTTTCTGCTCGACATTCACGAAAAACGAAGGAGGGTGTGGCGGCGCCGAGCATAGCCACCTGCGTCGGCGTTGGCGTACACCGGCCAAGGCGTCTCTCAGAGGAGAAGCCGACGAAAGCCGACACGAGTCGGAGGCCGGAAGAGCGCCGAATGCAGTATCCGGTATCACATGCCTCCCCCGGCCTGGCTCCCTTTGAGAAGCAAGGAGAGCGCGCCAGGACGGCGAGACACGGTGCGAGGAGGACCGGAAAGGAGGACATCGTCGGGGAAGAGAAAGAAGAAAGGGACCCCGACGAGTCGATCCCAGGTGCTATCCGTCCGGCACACGTATGGGGGCCACGCATTGGCCTCCCGTTTCGGTTCCAATTAAAAATATAGTTAGAGTTTACAAGATCATTCATCTCGTCTCTCTCTCCGCTTTGGGACGAACTTAACTCTACAAGGGGAAAGACGTCGAACGGCCCTTCAAACGCTTTTGCGAAAATTGACAACTGTTCTTCCCCCTCCCAGAGATAATCCGCGTAAAGTCTTTCTCAGTCATCTCCAAAAATAGTTGTTCAGGTTGGCGTGGGAAACCGGTTCAGTCGCGTTCGTTTCTTTGCCTTGGTGATGGTGTGCAAAAAGAAATCTCTCCCCAAAACGTGCCCCAAAACGAAGTAAACTTGGAGTGCGTCCTATCTTCAAGATTTGAGTGTCGTTGACTATGACTGTGTTATTTGTAATCTTTCTCAAATAAAGATGTTTTTCAGATAACGCTGCATCGTGTGGTGCGTATTAGATATTGTTCGAATGTTAACACTTGCTAAATGTTTGTCCATGTCGTGTTCATCGGTAAACACTTGATTTGTGAGCGTGAAAAATGCATGACTTTCGGCTATCTTCTGCTGTAAATTATTTTTTACATCTAAGCGCTTTGTCGGTTGACACGGGGCTAATTGGGTGGCGCCGTCAAAACTAATCTTTAAAAAACGACAACCAACAGTTTAGTCGCATTCCTTCCGTCGCGCCCGTAGCCATCAAATATAGCTTACAACTTTCTTTTTTGCTTTTTTTGTTATTTTAAATGTGATGCAATTCCTTCTCCATGCCCCCGCGAAAATATATACACCATGAAACACAAAATACAGCGAGAAAAGACGAGAATTTAGCCGCAAGCAGTGTTTAAAACTGCGCCTACGCGGGCTGAGCCTACCGAAATCACAATATACTCGGTTAGGGTTAGCAGGGACGCCGGTGAGAGTACAGCCTCAAACCCAGTGACTGGGCTCGAAAACGATTTGATGCCCATGGCGGCGAGTGTTTCTTGGAAAAGTGTATACAGCCAGTTTTTTTTAGAGCGCAGCTCTTAGGCGCCCGTTTCCGGCTTGAGCGGCGTCGGCGTCGCCGTCGCCGTCGCCGTCGGCGTAACCGCGCGGTGCATTATGGGTAAATTTTCCCGAAGGAACCCGAGGTCCTCCCGAAGGACCTCGGGTTCCTTCGGGAGGACCTCGGGAGGACTTCGGGTTCTTTCGGGAGGACCTCGGGAGGACCTCGGGTTCCTTCGGGAGGACCTCGGGAGGATCTCGGGTTCCTTCGGGAGAACCTCGGGAGGACCTCGGGTTCCTTCGGGAGGACCTCGGGAGGACCTCGGGTTTCTTCGGGAGGACCTCGGGAGGACCTCGGGTTCCTTCGGGAGGACCTCGGGAGGCCCTCGGGTTCCTTCGGGAGGACCTCGGGAGGCCCTCGGGTTCCTTCGGGAGGACCCTGGGAGGCCATCGGGTCCTTCGGTCACGTGACCTGGGGGTCACGTGACGATGACGTCATCAGTGACGTCATCAATGATGATGACGATGACGATACGGATGCCGATGACGTCACCAGTGACGTCATCAGTGACGATGACCGATGCGGATGCCGATGACGTCATCAGTGACGTCACTGATGACGTCATCAGTGACGTCATCTGTGATGATGCCGATGACGCTGCGGATGCCGATGACGTCATCAGTGACGTCACTGATGACGTCATCAGTGATGACGACGATGCGGATGCCGATGACGTCATCCGCATTGTCATCGTCATCATCACTGATGACGTCATCGTCACGTGACCCCCTCCAGGTCACGTGACCCCCCCCCCCCGAGGTCACGTGACCCCCCCTTCCGAGGTCATCTGACCCCCCAGTACCCCTCCCTACTCCTCCTCAAGAGCTGCGCTCTAATTCGGCGTTACAGGGAGTTGTAAACGGCTTTCATTTTTTTTCAAGCTTTACAGATTTGCTTGAATATGCCGTGAAAGCTACATTTATCCAGTTTGTGCAGGTGAGTTATACGACCAGGGGCATATAGTATAGGGGGCTGATCGTGACGATCAGTCGGATAATTAAGTAAAATTTGTTAGTTAACGTTTAAATTTGTAAAAATAGGCATATGGTTTCAATTAGAAAGTTGTTGAGCAGCATCGATAACCACTAAATACCTAAATCAGTAATTTCAGAAAAACTTTGAGCGGGTGAGAAGGGCATTAGTGTGCTGAAGCTGCCACTGGTACAGCAGGAGCATGGCTATATCTGCGATAAAGGTCCGGCGCGGTTTATTCAGTCTTTTATCATAGCCAAAGGCCCTGTGCCTGTTGCACGGCTGGTACTTGAAACACGAAAGAATAAAACACATTAAGACGGACACAGCATATGTGTCTTAATATTTCGTGTTTCAAGTCATCTGTGCCAACCTGCTCTGTGTTCATGTACAACGTGGTTCATTTAGCGCACTACTACGCTTCCCACACGCTCAAAGTATGTTAAAAATAATTGGCTGATTGGTTTTGGATGACGCTTAGCAGAGTTTCTAATTGGAACCATATGTATATTTTCACGAATTAAAAGGTTAATTCACAAACGTTACTTAATAAACCGACTGATCGGTGCGATTCGCCCCATATACTATGTCCCCCTGGCCGTATAACTTACCTGCACAAACCGCATAAGTTTAGCTTTCAAGGCGTTTTTTTAAACAAATCTGAAATTTAAAAATAAACACCCCATTTGCTATAAATGCCGGGAATTAGCCCAAAGCCAGACTACTTAAAAATCTGAGGTAAATTCGGCAGCGACCTTAATCTCTAAAGTCCTATATTGCGTAAAACAAAAAATACAAGGGGCGACAGAATTAAACCTGTTTAGACGACATTAGACCGTCGTTTCGGGGAGTTAAGAAGAACCTACATTTTAATGACTTTCCCCACTACAGTGGGCGGGAAAACTGGATACCCAGGGCACGTGACGTCCTTTTTCCTGCTGCACCCACTAGAGCAACAATGCCACCGAAGGGGTTTGCGACGAGAATTGGCGTTTAGGTGTTCGCAGCCGGGCTTAGCGTCCTTTGTGGAACCTCGGTCGAACGTCGTACCCTGGATGTGAAACAGGGCGCCGGGGTCAGGGGACGATTATTTTCATTTGCCCGTTCGGTGTCCGACGTTCGTAGCCGCGGCGGACGCTCCGTGCTTCTACGCCACGACTTCGGTATGGGGGTTAGCTCGTCCCCCCTCCCCCGTCACGTGACGTGAGGTTAAGTCACATCAATTGACATCAAGTTCAGTTCAGTTCAGTTTCCCGCTAAATTTTGCGGGAAATGCACAGACGGACGGACGGGCGACGGACGGAAGAAGAAACTTTTAGGAATTAGGGTAGCGTTAAAAAGCATTTCATGCTTTCAAAAATAAAAAGGCAGAATGGGGGCTGACTTTTTATTAGAAAAAAACCTTGAATCATAGATGATTTCAAGTGCAGATATCTTTAGTTTATTCTGGACACAACCCGCAATGAGCTGTCCTCTAGATTGCCGCTTTGTTCGAAAACTGTCCCCGTATTTCGTTTTTATTTTATGTCAGATATCTGAAGAATATGTAAGTACTGCCGCGTGCACAATCGAAAAGATACGCTTCTACGTTCATCTAGAAGATTCGCGTACACTTTTACCCCGAGCGTAAACGATAAGGAGGCCAGAATGACCTTGCCTATAGAGTCAGTCTCTCCCTAGCTCTTTTCCGAACATTCTAGATCGAATATTCGAGATTGCGAGAACGGTAAATAAGGAGCCGAGCGCAGTATTGACGATTTATTGACTGACTCTCCCTCGCGATAGCCAGCTGTTACGCCGACGTGCCGGCGCTTGCTGCTGCCGCCGTCGACGCTCGCCCCTGCTTTCTCGACGTGTGTTCTTTTCCGTTTCTGACACAAGTTCGCCCTCCGTTAAATCTTCATTGCATTTCGTTTTGTTCTGCTTCATCGACTGCCATTTGTTACATTACTGGTGGAGGTGCTGGGTAGCGCAGCCCCTGAAGCGTACCCCACCGAGGCGCACACCCAGTCCACGGCTCAAGAAGACTTGTTGTGGAAACGACCGAGACCCGAGGAAGCCGCCGTGTTCAAGATTTCCCCAGAATTTGTTCTACTGCCGGAGAAGACCCGCCAGTCGACAGAGCCGACAATGAACAACCAATCAACGCAGACCCCTGCAGCCGCTGACATCGCCTACCTTCCCGTCGCTCCTCGTACGCTGACACCCTTTCACGACGAGATCCACGAGGACGTCGAGGACTGGATTCAAGAAAACGAGCGCGTGGCACGCCACAACGAATGGACTGCTGAGCAGGAAATGCAGAAACTCTACTTTTCGCTGAAGGGCACTGCGAGGCACTAGTTCGAGAACCACGATGCTTCCCCCACGTCGGGGACACCTGCGTGGCAGAGTTGGAGCGGACCTTAACGAGCCAACTTCAACCTCAGCAGGCGGAGGATCTGCTTCAAACACGGATTCAGGCCTCCAACGAAAGCGTGAACAGCTTCGTTGAAGATGTGTCTAGCCCTAACTGCACTCGCCGACCCGCAAGCCAGAGGCGAAAAAAAGTTGAGCTTTCTCATAAGAGGCATGAAAAGCGATATCTTCGGTGGCCTCATCAACAACCCTCCAACGACAGTCGACGGGTTCGTTGCCGAAGCAACAAACATCGAGCGGGAGCTAGCGGCCCGAGCTCGCCTCTATCATCGGCTCAACGACATTTCAAGTCTGGCATCGGTCCGCTCCGTGCTCAGCACCAGGATCGACGAGCTTCGCGTGATTATCCAGGACGTCGTTCGCGAAGAACTCACAAAGTTGCTGCTTGTAGGAAATTCCCCAGCGTCGCTGTCATTCGCCAAAGTCGTGCGAGAAGAGTTTCAGAGAGTCATCGAACCATGGGCTCCTGTCAGCGTTGCACCCCGAGCAAGCGATCCTTGAGCTACGCCGCCATGGCCCGACGACCGCCGCCAGAAACGCTCCAATACCGGCACCTGGCGCTCCTTCGACGGGAAGCCCGCCGCAACACGCCAGGCGCACTGAGGAACAAGCTCTGTACGCTCGAGCCAAACCCCGGCGCCAAGGAAGACGGACGTGTGGCGCACGGCTGACCGACGCTCGCTGTGTTACCACTGCGGGGAAGCCGAACATGTGTACCGGCGATGCTCCTACAGGCAGCTTGCGCATCGTGGGTTCGCACCGAACGGCCCCCGCCCGAGGAGCGGAGAGCGTCCGCGGGACATCGAGGAGCACCTCATCGACCGCCGTCACCAGCACCCGCTTCCTCCCGGGGATCCCGTTCGCCGTCACCACGACGTCCGGCGTCGCCACTTCGTAGGTCTCGCCGAGAGAGCTTGCCTCCCCTACCTCGTCGAGGAAGCTAAGCGCGGCGACCCCTGGAGCTAGAGTTGCCGAAGACGACTGTCGGAAACGTCCTCCAAGAACGTCGGATCGAGGGCACCCCCCCCCCCTCTAGCGAGTACAATCATCGGAACGACGATTTTACAACGGTGCCCAACAACCTGGACGTTGTCATCGACGGCCACGACGCGTCGGCACTCGTGGACACCGGAGCATATCACTCCGTTTTGAGTCGGAAGCTCTCTCGTCGCCTTCGTAAAGTCATGATGCCCTGGAACGGCCCGCAAATACGCAACGCCAGGGGACACCTCCTGATGCCTGTGCGTACGTGCACTGCTCACGTCTCAATTCACGGGGAGACCTGTCCAGTCAAGTTCGTCGTCCTTCAGGACTGTGCGAAAGACGTCATCCTTGGAATCTACTTCCCGTGTTAGTACGGAACCGTGATCGACCTTGGAGCAAACAGGTTGACGCTGCGAAAGCCCGTTCTACCTCCGGAGAGTTCGAAAACGACGCCAGCAGCCATCCGAGTCATTGCGGACCACGTGAACCTGCCGCCGCTGTCGAGTGTTCTTGTTCCCGTCGTTACAGATACAGTCGCCTGCGGGGAAGTTCGCCTGGACAGCAACGTCCAACTGGTTCTCGGAAGAGGAGTAGGCGTCGCAAGAAGCGTATCAGTTGCAGGATAGGCGCACTGTGGTGCTCGTGACGAAGCTTCGACAGATGGCGCAGGAAATCAGAAAATGTTTCGCTGTAGGCCACGCCGAGGAACTCGGGAACGCCGCCGATGTCGCCACGATCGCCGATGGACCCTCGCCATCTGAATCCGTACAGTACACCGCCGCCGCAGCTCGACGTTAATGTTTACAAAAAAGTAAACAGCGCAAAAAAACGCAGTACAAGAAGACGAAGTGTATAAAAAGAGCGCTGACTCTCAAGTCATTTATTAGAAGAAAGCACACAAGTCGACAAGCGTCACGATCATAAAAAATAATCAAGTCACCTCTCCCCACAAGTGTCAAGTCTCCTCAAGCTTGGGGCTTATACACTTTGTCTTCTTGTCCTCCGTTTGTTTTTTTGACGCGGTTTTACTTGTGCTTTAAAAATATACCACAAACTAGCCCAACTTTCAAATATATTGCTCGAAGTTAATCCCAACACCAGTGCCAGTGGAACGACGCCAGCTGAGAGATCTCTCCGATTTCAGCAACTGCCTTGTGACGACGGAGACAGGGTGTGGCTGTGGACACGAATTCTGCGCCGCGGCCTCAGCGAAAACTGTTGAAAGGGTACTTCCCATCGTACAAGGTACTTCGTCGCCTCGAGGAGCTCAACAACGAAGTGGTGCCCGACAGAATGCTGACCCGAGGTTGTTGACGTCGTCGAGACTCAAGCCGTTCTACACTCGGCAGCACTGAGGAGTTTTCATTTTGCAGGAGACTTTTTAGCTTACCATTATTTTGTTTTGTTTTTTATTGCATTGGGGCGATGTGCTTTTAAAGGGGAGTAACGCCGCGCGAATGATTGAAGATACGCTTCACCGTTCATCATGAAGGTTCGCGTACACTTTTACCCCGAGCGTAAACCACGAGGAAGCCAGAATGACCTTGACTAGTTAGTCTTGCCCGAGCTTTTTCCCGTACATGCTAGGTCGTATATTCGAGACGATGAGCATATTAAATAAGCAAGTAAAGGCCGCATAGCCGAGTCATTCCTCGAATATCTCTGGCGATAGCCGGCTGTTACGCCGATGCACCGTCGGTTGCGGCTGCCGCCGTCGACGCTAGCTGCTGCTTTCTCGACGTGCGTTCTTCTTTTTTTGTTTCTGGCATAAGTTTGCCCCGATTAAATCTTTAGTTCATTCTGTTTTCTTCTGCCTCGTCCTCTTTCATTCTTGACAATGCTACTCCGGTGACTTGCATACCCTTTGAGGCTGGAGGACACCACGCTCGCGTCCCGTTTTCTTCAACGTGATCCCAAATTTACGCCGATATTTTGTCCCAAATCAAAAACTGACTCGAAAAGCACTTTATATCTAGGAAAAATTAAAGCACGGAGGAAACGCTTCCGAACTCGAAAGAAATTAAATAATAGAAAAAATACCGAACTTTAGTTATAGACCTGCATGTTTGGGTCTGCGGGCTGGCTTGTGTATTTGTGTGCGGGTAGGTGATCAGGATGTCAGACTCACCTCTGCAGCCACACGGGAGACGTCGACGGCAGCGTCGATGCCCGAGTTGCCGATGCCACGACGGCGACCCTCCTGTCCTTGAACTGGTCTGGGACCTTGAGGCTGTGGGTGTGCACGATCTTGCCCCTTGAACTTCTCCTGGCCCTTGAACGTGGGCACGTTGGGAAACCCGTTGTGCCCCGAGGCCACCAGCACTGCGTCGAAGGTTTCTTCGCGCTCGACGTCGCCGTTCGAGATCCTTGACGACGACGTCCCAGCGACCCGGTGGAGTCGTAGTCCTCGGCTTGTGTCACCCGGAGGACTTCGTGACGAAGGCGTATTTTACTCGTGACACCAAAATGGTCCGCGTAGCTCCTGATGTACTCCAGCACCTTGGCGTGTTGCATATAGTTGGGAGTCTCTTTGGGAGGCGGAAATCGCTATGGAATACGTAAAGCAGCAGTTATAGCGTGTCCTTGTACAAGGCGTTATATGGGCAGTCTTTGTACAGTTTACTAAAAAAGTAATGAATTACGATCATAAATACTTTCGTTTCCACAGAATTAATTTAGCTTGTTCGATTATTTGAGAAAAACTAATTGAGCGTTACAAAAAAAGTTACCGTTATTTTTTCGATTTGTTTCATTTCTACAAATCTGCCGTTTTGAAGCCGATTATTTTGTAGTGTCCATTAATAGGTTGGAATAATAAGATTACAAACTACTCGTCTTCTCAATCCACCATTTTTGGTTCACCATCCGCCTTTCGGAAACTTGGTTCAAGGATACCTTGGTAGAAAACATGGTCCAACAAATTCCGGTATTGGGAAGGGGAGGGAACAAGCCTCTTCGTACAACCTTGAAGGCGAACAATAAGCCATAATGGGCACAAAAGCGATGTTTAGGTATTTTAATCCATGTCACAGTAGCCCGTTAGAGCAAACTAAAATCACTTTCCAGTTACTTTAGAGCATTTGATAAGATCATAACGCAGGTTATGATCTTAATCTGTTGCATTTTTGTTGTCATTCACTGAGGAAAAAAGCAAGAATTTTAAACACCGACATTTTTTAGGGAGGAAATATATTCTGATGGAATTACACCGCCACGTGCACTCACAAAATGACGAAGCCTGGCATTGTTGAGATGGTCAAAGCCTCTCTTGCCGTGGTGTAACTTCTCGACTCGATTTTGTTTTGTAGCTTGTTTCAATTTGTTGGCTTACTCATCCACAACGAAGGGGAGACACACTGATATAAAGAACCGGCCTTTTCGGTGCAAACAATATTAGTGAAAGTACCGAAGTCAAAGTGTTTAAGTTCTAACCAAAAGCAAAATAAACACGGTCAAAGTGCATTTGAGATGTTGTAGCGGATCTGGGCACGCCTTTTCTTTTTGTGCCGTTACCCTTTTTGCTTTCGAAGACCCGGAGAGGATGACGCGGAACGATGGCGAGCCTTCCAAATGCTCGATACAATTAACTTAACGCTATCCTCGGTTATAGTGACTACGACTGCTTGCATAATGTCAGCAACAGGAGGAAACTCTCCATCTTCTGCCAAAATGGAGTTCAGCATAAAAAATCAACTGAAATGAAGTGACAGAAACTGGCTTGCTGTTCAAACCATATTTTACACTTTTCACTTTTTGGAAATAAGAATGGTTTTTTTGTTTGTGCAAATTTGAAGTTAATCTTCTAAAAGCTCCAGGTTGCCTACTTCCCTCCCGCCCTTTTCGTGCGTCAGTTTTTCGTGACCTAAATAATTATAATAATTATTGTTTATGATATCAGGGCACGTCGTTGGTAAAATGAACCTTAAAGGGACGCTGCAATGAAAAATAATTTTTCTCAAGGTGCTTAGATGGGACACGTAGTTTTTAAAAACATTTGACCATAAAAACGTTTTTTTTCAGCAATATTTACGTCGTTAGACTTAATTTAGGTGGAGAAGGCGGTGGCTGGAGGCCGCTGTGCCCCGCTCCGTGGTTAAACCGATGCTGACATCTCTCAATGGATGGAGAGATAATTGAAGCCGTGAAATGTTGGTTGTAAAGTTGTGTCTCCTTGACGTAATAGTATTTTAATTGACAATTATTTGATGTTTCAGAAACAACTAATT
>JAZHYW010010322.1:0-24308 GCA_037355805.1 Ixodes ricinus
CCCTTGTCTTCTCCTTCTTTTCACTCTTCTCATTTCTCTTCCTTCCTTTTTCAACTTCTTTGGCGGCAAGGGCTAACCTTGGGTGGCGACAGACCCCTTGTCCGAAACCACACTTGGTTATAGTACCTGGGCAGTGCTAATAGTTTAACGGTTCCAGCAAAGCCCTTTTTGTTATGGTCCGTTAACTATTCCCTTGTTGGGCTCCGTGGTGGGCGGCACACCACAGGTTCCGAAAACTTTCCGCCTCTTATGGCTCCCTCCCTCTCTAAACCCAACACGGTGCGTCCCCCTAAAAGGGGCTGCTCCGTACTTACTTTTGAAAAAGCACCAGAACCACCAAAGTACCCAAGATTTCTTGTCATTCAAGCCCTAGATGAAGAAAAGCCAGTAGCTAAACTCTCGCCTTTCTTAGTGTCAAAATGCCTTGATGCCATCATTGGCAAAGCCTTCAAGGCGAAAAAACTTTCTGGTAACCTTCTCGTCGAGGTTGAAACAGAAGTTCAAAGCAGAACGCTTCTAAAACAGACATGTCTAGGCGAACACCAGATAAAAGTCAGCCCACATCGGACACTGAATAGTGTTCGAGGTGTCATCTCTGAGGCTGACCTCATAGATTGCACTGAGGATGAAATTCTGGCTGGACTCCAGAAACAGGCAGTGGTGGCCGTCAAGCGGATCACCATCCGTAAAGACGGGCAGGAGCAGCCAACCAAGCATTTGATCCTGACCTTTGAGCTGCATACGCTTCCTACTACCGTTAAAGCTGGCTACCTACACTGCAAAGTCCGGCCTTTTATTCCCAACCCACAAAGATGTTTCCGATGTCAGCGCTTCGGGCATGGCTCGCGAAACTGTCGGGGCCGTGAAACTTGTGCAAAGTGTGGCAGCAATGACCATGTTGCTGACATTTGTGAGAATACTCTCAAATGTGTCAACTGCCAAGGCAACCATCCTGCTTATGCCAGAACATGCCCACAGTGGAAACAGGAAAAAGAAATCCTAACCCTTAAAGCACAAAAGAACATTACCTACCAGGAGGCAAAACAACAGTATTCCTTTTTGCAAAAGGAACGTTTGCCCAGGCGGTGCGAAGGGGACCAGCACCGCGAACAGAATCGAAGGCCACCCAGGTCTCGCCTGAGGTCCTGGCAGTGGCTCTTCAGTCCCCAACCCCCAGCAGCGGCAGCAGCTTCCTCCGGTTTCTGGAGGGAGCGTACCAGCTGCTTCTCGACCACGGGACAAACAGGGAGCCCCTCTGTCTGTCCCTACTCCGAGGTCCCCCCAAGGGAGAAGGAGCGAGAGTCTCGCCCCAACTCACAGGAGAGGGCCTCGTCCAAGGAGCGGCATCGCGCCGCTCCTTCAGCAGCTGAGGGGCGGGGACGGATGGAGTTGGGCGATGCTCAGCCCAGCACCTCCACTGCTGCCCCTTTGAGTGAGGGCGGTCGTGGCCGGGGAGTTCGGCCCCGTGCCTCGACTTTGCCCAGACCCATACAACAAGCCTCGTCTCAAGAGGTGGAGGCGAGGGACGAGGCCACCGAGCCTTCCGCTCTTTCGTCCGATCAGGACGATATGGAGTGGGAGATTTCTAAAACAAAGAAAAAAACGAAAAAACCAGTAATACCACCAAAGTAGTTTCCTCTGGGAACTTCATCCCAGGACCAGAGTAGTTGACTGTATTTCTTATACTTGCATCTCTTTTACATAACAATGCCTCCACTTGTTCTGCAATGGAACTGTCGAGGTCTTCTTGCTAACTATGATGATATTACTGATTTACTAGAGGAACACAGTCCCATTGCCCTCTGTTTGCAAGAGACTCACCTAAAGGAGAGTCATACAAACGTCCTCAGGCATTTCCAAGTGTTTCGGAAAGATCGGCAGCATTCAAGCCATCCGTCTGGAGGTTCTGCTGTCGTTTTGCAACGCTCCGTACCATGCTTGGAAATTCCCTTAAACACAGAACTAGAGGCTGTTGCTACCCGTATACTGACTAACCGATTGATTACTATTTGTTCAGTATATATACCTCCAAACTATCAGCTGAAGTATGAGGAACTTGAATTACTTTGTGATCAGCTTCCTTCTCCTTTTGTGCTTGTGGGTGATTTTAATGCTCATAATCCTCTCTGGGGAAGTGGGCGAAAAGATACACGAGGAGCACTTATTGAGCGTTTTTTACTGTCATCAGGATTATGTTTGCTCAATTCGAATGAACCTACACATTTTTCATCAGCAACACGTACATTCACATCAATTGACCTTTCAATTGTGCATCCCACATTATTTCCCTTTCTAACATGGAAGGTCATTCCTAATCCATATGGCAGTGATCATTTTCCCATTATTTTAGACTTTCACAATCACCCTGTTACACTTCCGACTCGGACACCTAGGTGGAAGATTGATAAAGCCAATTGGACTCTTTTCAAGCAATCCTCTGTTTTAGCTATTACATCTCTCCATCAACTCTCTATTGAAGAGGCAGTAGACCATATCACAAAGCACATATTGGAAGCTGCTATGCTCGCAATACCCATGACATCCACTCACCTTCCCAAACGACCAAAGCCATGGTGGAATGAAGATTGCCGAGAGGCTAAAAAGAAACAAAACAAAGCATGGGGCATTTTTAGGCGGTACCCTACACCGAGCAACCTTATTACATTCAAGAAAATGAAGGCTTCTGCGCGATTTGTTCGCAGGCGTTCTAAAAGACATTGTTGGGTGAAGTATTCGTCATCTATAAATAGTCAAGCAACACCAAAGGAGGTATGGGATCGAGTCCACAAAATAAATGGCTCTTACCATGCTTTTTCCATTCCTCTCTTGACAAAAAATGGAATATGCCCTGAAAGCCTCGAAGAGCAGGCAGACATTCTTGGCGAACATTTTGAGTTTGTCTCCAGCTCAAGGAACTACACGCCCACTTTCCTTCAACACAAAGCACAGGTAGAAAAAAGGTCTGTCAATAGTTCGAGTGGCTATCAAGACCCATATAATGCTCCACTCACACTGCATGAACTTGAAATGGTTCTTCATTCCCCTAAGCAGACTGCACCTGGCCCAGATGGAATTCATTACATTATGCTTCAACATCTTCATCCCTCAACTGTTCAACTCATTTTATGTCTTTTCAATAGAATTTGGTCTGAAGGCCACTTTCCGACTTCTTGGAAAGTGGCCTTTGTAGTACCCTTGCTTAAACCGGGAAAAGACCCTTCTAGTGCCTCTAGTTATAGGCCTATTGCATTGACTAGCTGTCTGTCAAAAACTCTAGAACGGATAATTAACAGAAGGCTTATGCATTATCTTGAAACTCACAAAATCCTAGACAGGTATCAGTGCGGCTTTCGGTCGGCACGATCCACAGTGGACCACCTGGTTCGCTTCGAGACAGCCGTGAGAGAGGCATTTGTGAACAAGCAGCACTGCCTTTCTGTGTTTTTTGATCTGGAGAAGGCTTATGATACTGCCTGGCGTACTGGAATCCTGCAAGATCTGATCAGCATTGGTATTTGCGGGAACATGTTCGGCGTCATTAAAAGCTATTTAGAGTGCCGCTCATTTCGTGTGAAACTTGGAACAACTTTCTCTCGTGATTTTTTACAGGAAAACGGTGTTCCCCAGGGTGGTGTACTTAGTGTCACTCTTTTTATTATAAAAATGAACTCCATTGCCCGAGTAATACCACCTTCAGTCCAATACTCTATTTATGTTGATGACATTCAAGTTTCAGTATCATCATGTAACCGCTCTATATGTGAAAGGAGAGTTCAACTGGCAATCAACAAATTGACGCACTGGGCTGATACCAACGGTTTCAGGTTTTCCACAGAAAAAACAGTGTGTGTATGCTTTTCTCGCCGGCGAGGAATTTTTCAAGATCCTTCATTAACCATTTATGGACTGCCTATAGCTGTGAAGAGTGAACATAAGTTTTTAGGTCTTTTGTTCGATTCAAAATTATCTTTTGTTTCTCACATTAAGCAGTTGAAGTTGAAATGCACAAAATCCCTTAATATTCTAAAAGTTTTGTCTCATCAATCTTGGGGTTCTGATAGACTGTGCCTCTTACGCATTTATCGTTCAGTGGTCCGCTCCCGTCTGGATTATGGTAGCTTTGTGTATGGCTCAGCTAAAGCATCAGTATTGAAGATGTTAGACCCTGTTCATAATCAGGGGCTACGGTTGTCTGTCGGTGCTTTCCGCACTTCTCCGATTCCCAGCCTGTATGCGGAGGCCAATGAGGTTTCTCTTGAGAAAAGACGCTTTGCTCTAGGATTTATGTATTCACTCCGAGTAAGGTCTGTTCCTCTCCATCCTGCTCATGACTCTGTTGTAAAAATTAGGTTTCAAAGGACTTTCCAAAATAGGCCAAGTTTTGTTCCTCCTTTTGCCTTGAGAAATACTACGGCAGCAGAACTCTTTGGTCTGGAGCCCAAACCCTGTGTGACACAGCACAGAAACACTGTAGCTCCTTGGGATTACTCCCTCATCCATTGCGACTTTACACTGACAAAACACAATAAGAAAAACACTCCGGACGAAGTGCTAAGGCAAGAGTTTTCCGAATTACAGAGCCACTATCAGCACCACACAAGCCTTTATACAGATGGTACTAAAACTGAATCCTTTGTAGGCTGTGCAATGATTGGACCATCTGTTCGCAAGATAAAAAGACTGAACCCCTTTGCCACAATTTTAACGGCAGAGTTGCATGGTCTACTCCTTGCTGTTGAATATATCACTGAGAAGAAACTTCGTTGCTCCGTAGTATACACAGATTCTTTAAGCTCATTAAAAGCTCTTGTCTCACTGAATATCTCCACAAACCCCTTGGTTTCACACCTGCAGAGTAAAATAATCTGTGCAGCCAAAAACAAATGTGATATTAAGTTCTGTTGGGTGCCAAGTCACGTTGGCATCCCGGGTAATGAGGAGGCAGATCAGGCTGCGCACTCTGCTGCCACACAAATTGTGCACCTTAACGAAATTCCCCACAAGGATTATTACAAGGTGGTTAGACACTGCATACTGCAGAGATGGCAACATGAGTGGGATACTGAGATAAACAATAAGTTGCATATGGTGAAACAACTCTTGAAGGAATGGGAGAGTGCCCGGCACCGTGAACGATTCTACGAGGTAGTACTCTGCCGCCTAAGGATTGGCCATACACGGCTCACACATGGGCACCTTTTGCGTGGTGAGGATGCCCCACAGTGCGAACATTGCCATTGCCCTTTGACTGTTCTTCATATTCTAGTTGAATGCAATGCGTATGGCCTAGAACGCCTTAATTACTTTTCACAGCTTTACAAAGAGCATACTCCCCTACATCTCATGATTTTACTTGGTGATGAACCCCTCATACCACACTCTTGTGTTTTTAACTTCCTCAAAGCAATCGGCCTTCTACACCGACTGTGATTTTACTGTTTTTCAACTCATGTCCATACCTTTTACACTTATACATAAATCATGCCCATTGTTTTATCCAATCATCTGCTACTAAAGCTCTTTCTTCTCCTTAACCCTCTCCCAGCAATAGTGTACGTACTTGGCGCAGTATAGCCTTAGATGCTTTTGCGCCACTAAAACCCAATCAATCAACTACTCTAAACATTTGAAAGAACAGTGGGTCCGCAGATATACAATCCATTTGTTTGTTTAAATTAGATGCAGAGCTGAAGATACAGGTGGTGCTTTGTTGTAATAAATACCACATTTAAACAATAAAATAGAAAAGTATATGAAAACTTGTGTCACTTGCTGAAACTTTGGTGGAAGCAGGGCCGTTGCTTTCACTTGACACACTTGGCGAACTAAGACCCGCCGAAGTTGAAGGTGCGCTATCCGAGCCAAGTGTGTTACAGTCAGCCGGAGCTTCGTACCACAAGACGGGTGTCCGCGGCACGTCAGAAGGCCAGTTGCCTCTGTCGTCAATGCATGATGCCGCTGTGATTAAGAATTTTCAACATTTTATTATAAGAGAATAAAGGAGAGAGAACATGTCTTGTATCTTAACTACGTTTTAAAATTTAGCAAACAGCTGGTTTTTTTAGAAAGTAGCTTGCTGGATGTTAGGGTCTATACAGATGTTGATTCATCGGCCACAAACATGGCCGCTAACAAAACGTTTATTCGTGAGCTCTGCGGAAAATAAAATAAGCGAAAACAAATTCGCCAATTAGATAACCGCATTTGCTCTCGGCAGCCATGCTTATGTTTAGTTACTGGACATTAAAAAGCAGTCTGACGTCATATGAATAGAGCTTTGGTGGCAGTTTGCAGAGTGGGAACAAACCAGTAAATTTCGACGCCACCAGGAAGGGGAGCTGAGGCTGTCCACTTGCCAGGATATACAGGTTCATGGTTATATCATACAGGCTGCGTCATGAAACACCGACTAAATCGTTTGCTCGAAAACTACACGTCGCACATAAACAGCTATCTTTGTTTAATATGAAAATTCATAAAATTTGACGTTTGGATAATTATGGTGTCAAAGATTTTGAATAATTAACTTTCTGTAATTACTAAATTTAAAGGTATGGTCAGGTCAGGGTAGACACCTTGCTAAACTGTGTCAAATATTGTAAAACAGATAGTTTGACTTTTTAGAAAAATATTGTTTAATACAATACATTTACTAAATTCAGTTAGCCTAGTAAAACCTTATTCTTAGAGTGTCACCAAAAAGTTATACTGCATTACTTAAGATGTAGGGAAATGGAAAGGAGCGAGGCATGCTACCTCCGATAAATTGGAAAAGGTTAGTTTCCGCCTTAGACGTTTCAATTCCTAATAACACGAGGACAAAAATGTGTGCAACTTGCGGTTCGCGCAGTTGCACCTACATAAATCTTTTCTTTTTATAAATAATCCAAATTCGACCCTAACCTTGTGCCTGAAAAATAAGATCCAACATGTATACTTCGTTACATCATGAGCATGAACTTATAAAAAATTGGTAAGATTTCTGCGTAAAATGGTGGACAGCGACAGCTGGAATGAAGCCATTTGAGACACAGCCACCCGAGTATATTCTCTTTGACAGAGCGTGCGTAGAACGCCTGCCTGTTTTTCTCGCTTCCGAGCGCGTACCGATTAAAACTCGACATGCTTTAAAGCAATCAGTGTGGCACCCCTTCACTGCGGACAGCGGTACTTCGTAGGCTGCGACGCGGTGGGCGGAGACTGTCCTCACATGTCACGCTTGGACATCTAGCGCAGGGACGCGAGTCTCCCTGAAGGCTCATTCACACAGAAAGAACGTTTCGGCCGACGTCGACGGTCGCGTGAGCAAAGAAGGGTGCACGCACAAGGACAAACTACTGTATTGTAGCTGTTACATTCATCATCAATTTCAGTATAAATGTCTCCTTGTATGGCCGTCTTCCTTTGCTCAACGCGATCGTCGACGCCGGCCGAGACGCACGACTATATACCTCGGACGGCAAGCTGATGAGTGCGCCGTATTCGCCGTGCTCTATCGGCGAACACTTTTGCAAGAAAAAGCACCCCCCCCTATAAACTATTTACACCTTGTCGCAGGAAACTGCTGGTGGCCTCCGTTGAGGCCTAACCGGCTAGCTTTATTTGCCTCAGCTTACCATAGGCAAACTGAAAGGCCTGCGACTGTGACCCGATAACTTTAAGGATTGTCACCCTCCACGAGTACTTGTGCGCATCCGAGCCGGCGTCAGACGCGAAGAGTCCGCGCTTGTAGCCGTTGTGGTAAGCCCATGCTAAGGTGAAATGAAGTGAACCTGTTTTCCGCTTTCCACCGGCGACGCCAGCCGGTATCCGAATAATATGAAAAGAGGTGATTTCAGACGTGCTTCTTAGAATACAAAAAATATTGTGTATAGATACCTGTATCATCCAGGAGAGGGTTCAAGATGTCCTCTGTTAACGAGAACAACAGTTACTAGTTAGGAACTCTTTCAACAATTGACTCTATTCCGTTATTAGCCAGTGAGCTACATAATGACCTAGTCGGTTGTGCTGAAGAGGACTGTGCCCGCACTAATAGCACCAGCCAAGTTGGCCCAGAAGTGGTGATCGTGCTCGTCGTGCCACCAGATAAGCAGGCCGTGTGAAGCCATCGAATTCACATCTTCCGTCATGGTTACACCGCCCGCCTTTGATATCCTTCGGTGTGAGCATCCTGAAAAACTAACTCACTGTTCCGCGGCTTCGGCGCACACTCTAACATAGGCTTCCATCACCATGATAAGAAAACAAACGTCACCCGCAGATGCTTCCGATTAGATTCGTACTTCGGACGTTCGAAATTCGTCGTCCTCGCACAACGAGAAGATAAATCCGCTGGCTGCGCCCGCGGGGCACGCTGGGTGGCCGCAACTGCCGCCATCTAGCGGAGAGCGGAGTCTTTTTTCCGCTATTACGCGCATAGCCGGCCCGTTTTTGCCGGCCCTGCACAAACGGGCCGCCAAAAACTATAGGGCCGCCTACGGAGCCACCTATTTAGCCATTCGCACCATCAAAGAGGGAAGGGGCGAACAGCAGCCATGACGTTGTACACGGCAACTTTGACGGGGCCGGATCAGTTCGCGGCTAAGTCCTGAAAACGTTGAACGTCACGGCTATGGCCGTGACGTTTGCCGGCCCCAGATTAAGAGTGTTCAGCGCAGTCAAGGCAGTTGCTTTTTTTTCGTACCATCCTAACAACATAGCCCGAGATGTTGTACACTGCATTTTCGACATACAAAGAGAGTGACTCGATGCTTGGTACGCTGTCATAGTCATGGTCGTCTTCGGCTTGTGGGAGTGGCTGGTAAACCAGGTTGAGTCTCCTCGCCTCGTTCAAGTCCAGCTCATCCATATTTGCTGTCAGCTTCCTTCTCTCTGTCACTGTCATGAGGACGGTGTTATCTCTTGCAGTTGCCCGCTGTGCCACCCTCAATCTCGTGATGGACGAGCATCAGTTTGTAGGCCGCCTTGAACTGCCCTACGGTGGGGTTGTTGTTCCACCCCCCCCCCCCCGCGCTTTGCTGCGGATGGCACAGAAGAGTAGCTCCAGGTGGTCCTGGGAGAGCTCGTCACGTAAGCAGTTGCCTCATGGGTGAAGTTGGTCCACCAAGGAGGCACTCGCACAAGCTCTCCACACTCTCTATAGCAATCAGAAAACCCAAGAAGGCTGTCTTCGTGTTAGTCATCAGCAGGGGCTTGCCATCATTGTCTGTTAGGCTGGTGATGTAGGCCTGCATCTCGCCTAAAAAAGCTTTCCAGTGGTACCTTGTGCTGTGCCTTATAGGTGCCTCGAAGTTACTCGCACAGGGGTTCCTTGAATTCAGGGTGTCGAAAAGCCTGTCGAACTTCTTGATGAAGCTAACAGTGGGTGCTATGCCAACAAACGGGCAGCCTCAGGTCTTCGTTGAAGAACGTGAGGACGCCTGCAACACTAGTGCTGATTGTTTCCGCTGCAACCGACACTTTCATTTTCTGGCTTTCCCACTTAACTTGAGGAGTCCTTACCTTATTTGCAGCTCGAAGGCCCTTTCTTTCTTGCAAATCGTGCAATGCGGTCAGGTAGACCCACTTGATTTCTCGACCCTCACCATCCTTGAGGACCTTGAGCGTTGCCAGCGTGTTTTGAAGAAGGTTCAGCATATGGCATGCGTCAAGGATGATGTTAGCTTTGAAGTCTGAGTCGGAGGGATGCCCAAAAGAGGAAACTATCGGTGGCCTCATGTGAACGCCAAGTGCCTCAAACATGCTGATGTTAGCACGAAGACCGTCGCAGACGAGGGCTGGTATGAAGACTCCTATGTCGTGCAATTTCTGAAAGCAAACTTTCACTATGTTTGCTTGCTCGGGGCCAGTTAAGCTGTTGATCAAGAAGTATGCGCATGGCACTTTCCAGCTCACGTCGAGGGAAACCACAAGGAAGATACGAGCTTCAGTTGCAGCTGGCTGGCTGTCGCCGTCCACACCGGTGCCCATGTGTACAAAGCCACTGTAGCGCTCTCTATCCCACTCTAGGTGCTTCCTGATTGCCATTTCGTCGATCATTAAGCTGCACACTACTTGACCTTGGCTCGTTTTTGCTTTCTCCACTTTTCTTTTCAGTGCTTCAAATGCTTCCTGTGTGAAGCCGGGCTTACCGTTGATGGCTGACTACCAGGTTTGCAGGGTAGACTGGTGTGGAAGGGCTAAAGCAAACGTCTCTCGTACATACTCATATGCCTTTGTCGAGTACAACTGGAGAGTCAATGCAAACATCCGTAGGCAGGGCGGATACTTCTCCTTCGTTAGTTTGCCTAAGTTGTTCTTGATTGCTCTCAGGTTCAGCTCCAGTGGTACACCAGACATTGTTTTCCTGAGTACCACTGCTGCATCCTTTCCTTAGACACAAGCTGCTTTTTTAAAGCCCTTCCAAAACTCCCTCCATTGATATTACACTCTTCTGAAGCCTCGCAGACTTCTTCTGTAGTGTTTTAAGCTTCTTCCTTTTTGCCCCAAGCACTTCTATGGCACACATTAGTCTTCGCTTTAAAGCTGACGGGCTTCGGGGTCCATCGTATGTGTGGTCTGGAGAGTTGTGGGGCTGGCGCTCCATCTGTTTCAATTGATGATGCAGGTCCACTCGTGCCCTCTTGAGCATGCTCTGCGTGGGGACATGTTCTTTCCCTTGGGGCCTGAGAGAACCAGAATTTGAAAATATATTGAATGAGTGTCATTAGCCTTACATTAAATGAATAAAAATTCATTGCTCACATCACACTATTTTGTATGATAATTATCTGTTCAATGCTAACGTGTAACATTTACACGATAGAATTTGGTTGAAAGTGAACGACTGACCGATAACTGACTGTAGCCTCGTGCACCCCCCCCCCCGGACATTCACTATTCTCTCCGTCCGCCAGAACCCTTTGTTGTTTCGTGTCTTACTACCCGTTTGGGACGTCTGTTGAAAGGAAGTCCCAAACGTGTGTAATCCCTGATTAACGTATACGATAAGCATGCTGACGGCATGATACCTCAACAAATGCCGGCTTTTGTGTCTCTATAATTTAGCTGTCATTCCAGTTGTGATCAGTGAATTCCGTGGTTAATGCGCACTGACCGTAATGAATTGTTTCAACGTTTGGGAAAACGAAATGGGACTTACAAGACGTATTATGTCTTCTACTTTCGTAGGCTGCAGGTCCGCTAGATGTGCCGCTGTCGTCATTAGCAACTACTTGCAATGGCTTTAAGAGGAATTTCTATCACTAGCATTCATCGTATTTGCTAATACTACGTAGGGCCTTCGAACAGGGCTGCGCGAATAGTTAGAAATACTTATCCACTCACTAGCTCTGCTCACCTATGACTTGAACTGGTGAGTGGACACAATTTTATTTATCCATCCACTGGGCGCCAGCTATCCGTATGTGCGAGCACCAGGGCGCACAGATAATTTTCTATTTATCCACTGGGCGCCAGCTCTTGATATGTGCGGGCACCACGGCGCACATATGAGGTTAATGAGGTGAACCCAGAGGTTTCGGAGGCGATGGTATCTGCTTTTCCGAAGAGCTCGGGAGAGGGGGGGGAGGGGGGGCTAGTCGGCGCCTATGGCGTTCTGTACCTCTACATTCCCCAGCGTGAGGTTATGATCTCGATGAGCTTCGACATCTTCAGGATAAATGAATCAGTCTCTTGCGCTGTGCCACAAGACCTTTAAATTTTCTTGCGGTAAAAAAGAGGCCTTTTAGCACCTCCTCACTGAAGAGACGGAGTGCTGGGCTGACCCTCATCTTTTCAAAGCCGTTTGGAAAAGGATGTACTTTGTTGAGGTAAGGCATAACCTTCAACGTCACAGTTTCAGTCACTTCCCAAGCCCTTCTAACGCAGTCAGCGTGCGGAGGACCCTTCGGTGTGTCGAAGCCAGTGCATAAAAACTGTACACGTAGCAGAGCGCGTTGGTTAGATTACAGTTCAGTACACTTCAGACTGAAAGAATAAAAACACTGAAAATAGACCAGAAACAGGCACAGTTTTTTCATTGGAAAGAAAATGTTTTGAAAGAAGTGTGAGTGTCTGTCCCCCGTCTATTCTCAGTGTAGAACTGTGATCTAAGAACCGATTTGGCAGATCATTTACCAAGTGCACGAAGTCCGAAAATAATAGGTAGAGCAAGACTGTCATCACCTGGGTGGGGGGACTTTCATTTCATTTAATTTATTATGTCTCTCAGGGCCCGAAGGCATTACAGAGAGGAGTGGGGCACAGTAAATGGAACAAAGCAAATAACAATGAAAAGGCAAAAACTACACAAAATAGCTACTAAACATCATTTAACAGGTTAGTAATGGCACAGTACATAGAATAAAACAAATGTCAATGAAAAGGCAAACAATACACAAACTTACTACTAAACATCATAGAACAGGTTGGTAATGGCAATCTTAAATTTATCTGAGGCAGTGATTGTGACAATGGCTGCGGGAAGGCGGTTCCAGCCAATCGAGGTTCGAGGCAAAAAAAAAAAAAGGCATTAAAGGTAGATGTGCTGCAATGAGGGATCCCAACTTTTAATTGATGATCGCTGCGTGATGATACGTAAAATGGTTCAGAAAATAGTGCTTGGCGGAGTTTAGGGTTAGAGTGATAAATCTTATGGAACAAGCATATACAGGATGTCTTTCAACGAAGAGAAAGAGTGGGCAAGGATAGAGATGCTTCCATTAAAGTGGTGCTAGCTGTGCAGTGATAGTTAGAAAGTATAAAACGGGCGGAGCGGTTTTGAATGGATTCTACGGCAGATGCAAGGGTTATACCAGGGTTCCAGATTGAGGCGGCATTTTCAAGTTTAGGGCGAATTAAGGTTTTATAAATGAGAAGATTTAATGAAAGAGGGGCAAGAAAAAAGTTTCTTTAGATGTATCCTAATAATTGATTAGCGTTTTTCGTGACATAGTCAACATGAATATTCCAGGACAGATCATTTGAAATGTGAACACCGAGGTATCTGTAGGAGGACACAGAAAAGAGGGTAGAGTTATTGATAGAGTAGGAAGGGCAAATGTTAATTTGACGAGACACACACATGGATTTACATTTAGAGATATTAATTTCCATAAGCCAGTCGTTGTACCATTGGGTTACATTATTAATATCGGTTTGAAGAGCAGAGATGTCAGAGTCGTTAAGGATTTCTTTGTAAATAACACAGCCGTCAGCAAAAAGGCTAATAGAAGAGGAGACACGGGCAGAGAGATCATTAATATATATAAGAAATAGTAGTGGACCGAGTGCAGAACCTTGTGGGACACCGGAGTTGACAGGCGAGTATGGAGAATTAGTTCCGTTGGCGTGGACAAACTGTAGACGGTTAGTCAGAAAGGCGTTGTGGAGACCAGAAGTAAGGTTTCACACATAAATATATTTACAAGTATTTACAAGCGGAAGGAGACTGTAGTTCGCATCGCCTGATGCCGCCGCCGAGCCGTTCCGTTAGTGTCCCGTGAAAGCTCTGCCGCGCGTGTCCCGAGCTCAGGGCTCGCACTTGCCGACCTCTTCGTCGTCTCTGTGACACAACTGCCACAGATGCCCCCCCCCCCCTTGGACAAGTGGCCTGTGGCACTTGCGCTGTAGGCATGGAGTGGGCGACAGCGTATTCTTGGGACGTTGTGGGAGTTGTGTCCAAAGGAGAAATGAAGGCGGGCTTTCAGGCGAAGGTTGGCTACCTCGATAGTCAGTTTCTGCAAGTCCTTGCGAAGTTGGGTAAGTTCCGATGTCACGTCGGGTGATGTTTGTGCGGCGTTAATTGTTGGTCCCGCAACTTCCATCATCCGGTCGGCTAACTCAGCCAGTTCCGCCAGTGCAAGGCGGTGCGCCGCTGCTAGTCCAACTCGGACGGTTGTCGGGAGACGTTGCAAAATGAATTCCCGCAGGATGGCGGCGTCGAGGGACGAAGCTTTGTCACCTAGCAGATGTTGAAGGTGACGTAAGAACTGCGTCGGTCGCCTGTCACCAAGCTCTTCTGCGCTCAGAATGTTGTTGCAGGCGGCGCTGTTCCGAGGCGACGAGCCGGTTGACCAGTGCGTCCTTGAGGATTTCGTATGAATTTTCGCCAAGGGGGACGAGTAGTATGTCCCTCACCTCGGTAGCGGCTTCAGGAGGAAAGGCGTCAACGAGCAGCTCGTACTTTCGAACCGGCGAGGTGATTCTGTGCAATCTAAACTTGTTTTCGACTTGCTCGAACCAAAGGGACGGATCCTGCGCCCAGAATCTAAGCAGAGACAGAACCGCTCTTGTTCCGATGACAAGGGCGGCAGCTGCTGATGCCTCCGTTTCCATCGCTGGGGTAATCACGTCCGGGTCACCAATTATGTGGAGACCAGAAGTAAGGTTTCACACATAAATATATTTACAAGTATTCACAAGCGGAAGGAGACTGTAGTTCGCATCTCCTGATGCCGCCGCCGAGCCGTTCCGTTAGTGTCCCGTGAAAGCTGTGCCGCGCGTGTCCCGAGCTCAGGGCTCGCACTTGCCGACCTCTTCGTCGTCTCTGTGACACAACTGCCACAGCGTCTATCCAAACGAGAACATTAGGGCACATGTTAAGGCTACTAAGTTTATGGAGAAGAAGAGCGTGAGGAACTTTGTCAAAAGCTTTGGAAAAATCAAGGAATATGCAGTCAGTTCTGGAACCCTGGTCAAGTGTGACATGGAGATTATGAGTAAAGGTAAGAAGTTGGGTATCGCAAGAGTAAAACTTCCGAAAACCATGTTGTGATGTGTTAAGAAAAGAGTTGGAATCCAGAAAGTTTCCAAGTTGAGAGTAAATTACGTGTTCAAGGATTTTGCATGGTATACTCGTTATGGAGATGGGACAGTAGTTAGATGGATTTTGTTTATCGCCACCTTTGTGTACAGGAACCACCTTCCCCGCCTTGCAATCCAATGGCAAGACACGATGATTAAGTGACTGAGAAAAATCTTGGGCAGGATAATGCTGGAATACATTTTAGTCTTTTTCAAAAGTTTGGTAATAATGTTATCAGTACTTACTTACCGCAGAAGATATTTTTAGGTTATCAATAGTCTTAGCAATTCCTTCACTATCTACAACAACAGGATACATAGGCAAAAATCACAGGCGGTTAATACAGGGAAACAAGAGCTAACTGGAATGGAGAAAGATTTAGTAAGCACTTCATTTAAAACGAAAGAACACTGATTATTGGATAATTCATCTCCGTCAGCATCCCTATGCGTTATATTAGAAAAGAAAGAGGGATTACTAACCTTCCAAAATTGACGCGGGTTATTTAACAACGAGGAGGGTAACGTATTATTAGAATAATGGGATTTTGCATCTAGAAGTGCGTTTTTATACACACCAGCTGCAGTACGGTACGCCGACCATCGCTGATCGTTTATTCTGTCCAGCTCGCCAGCGCCTTTGCATTAATAGCATTGATAAAGTAAGCATTGCAATTTTGCGTCTTGCTTCGCCGCAGCGCACACCCGTGCTAAGGGGAAAACACTCCTCCAGAGCCAGAGCCGTATATTGGGAGAGTCTGGCCATTGGGTGTGGCGACGAAGGCGCCGGAGAGGAGAAAAGTGAAGGAAAGGGAGGAGAGCGCCGAAGGAGCGAAAGAGAAAGAAGAGAGCGAAGAAGAGACGACCGCAATTTCGACGCAACACTTGTAGGCGAAGAGCACTGTTGAGGCTACGCGTCGTCTGCTACGAGCTTATTTCTTTTTCGCCTGAATAAAATTTTGTGTTCAAACATAGAGAAACTTCATTCATTAGCTTCCTAAGCCACTGAGGAATAACACTATATCACTTTCTTGCCAGAGCCTGCCGAATAAAAGGAAAGAACCGAAATTTGGCTGTCGATCTCATGCATTCCGCCGGGCGAATGATTGAAAATGGCGGCCCTTCCCGCTCAGCTGGGAGCGGCCGAGATTTCATGCGCATGCGCTCACGCCTCTCGCTTCGCGCCGCGGGCTGATTGGCTCACGCGGGAGGGAAGCGTTACGGCTTGTTTCAGTTCATTCTAAACATCGCCAATCATTTCTTTGATTTGATATTTCAGGTTCTTCTATCTGCAGGGAGGCATACGAGATGCGGGACAAGCTTGCCCACCATTTTGTGACTGGAGGTGCTGTCCCCTGGCAAGACAAGATGGTCATGGGGCCTTGTGACAACTGACGCAGAACAAGAAGTCTCTCTTTCACACTTTATTTGTTTGGCACTCAGTAGTGCTCATCTGGGCCGTAGAAGTGCTCCCGCTGAGCATTGTAGACCAAGTTCTCAACGTCATGCATTATTTCAATTTGTTTTGTTTCATGGAGGGTTCTTATTCTGCCGGCTAGGGACGCACAAAAGTGATGAACTGGATCTTCGGTGCCACCTGCCTTCCTGGCACGCCTCTCCTGTATCTCCGCCAAAAGATTTACGCAGGCGCCAACAGGGTCCTGCGTGCTAAATCCGCTTGAATATGGCCTGATGGAACGAAATAGTGTAAGACAGGTTTATAATAACTAGAGATTGATCACCTTGTTTTGTTGATCTGTTGCTGCTGGTCTGTTGGCTCCTCTTGTTGCCTGCATTTGTTTGAGTGAAGACGACAGAACAGCAGCTCGTTTTCTTTACCATATGTATTTATCCCCTGTGTTAATGTCGTGTAATGGCTTGTGACATTAGTTTTAACTTCCTATGCAAATTATAAAAGTCAAGATTAAGCCAAACCTTTGGCAGGCAGAACAGACTTAGGTTAGAAAAGTGAGGCTTACAATGGGCCGCCTTGCTCCGCAAGGTTTGCCAGAATGGTGTCAGCAGGCCTGCCAAAGAGTAAATGCAATGACGCTTTGATGCAAGGTCGTGCGGCTTTAATAAAATGATCCTAATGTCAACTCACGACTCCCTCTCACTGTCATCCTGCCGTATATTTTTTGAAAAAAAGGTATTCGGCCATAAAACTATATCAATAGCAGCTTTCAGCAGAGCACTGAAACACTTGGGACCCACCTTCCGCACCGCAGATGTCCACCGCTGCTGGTGGCACCGCTGCTGGTGGCACTACTGCTGGTGGCACTACTGCTGGTGGCACTGCTGGTGGCACCGCTGGTGGCACCGCTGGTGGTGGTGGTGCCACTGCTGTTTTGAGCACCACAATAATAAATCGTTGAATGACAACAAGCTCGTGTGAAACATGACTACTTTGTTCATCTTTTTGGTTACTTCTTATTGTGTTGGTATGAATATTCAAGAAACAATTTTTTTAAACAAAGGGACAAAGCAAGATGTCTCGCTTCGTTAAAAAAAGTGTTTCTTTAAGTTCCTTTTATTTTACCCATTTAAAACATTTTTGTGACTAACCTTTCCTCTTCATCGAACTCCAGGTTTGTGTGAAGTGTGAAATTGCATGGAGTAATAATATAGAACTTCTCAGTCATAATATTAACATTGATTTCATAAGAGGCATGGTTACATACATTTAATTGGGGAGACTGACTCCATGATTTCCATCGTTTGAATGAAGTGGGGCCAAGTTATTTTTCCCACCTGTGCTGCTCCCGCCCCACTTTTCATGGAGCATGTGAACTTGTTCTTGTGTTTTTGGTATGTTTCTTTTGCATTTTTAAATTTGTTTACGAGGTCATCACATGCAAAAATGAAGTAGTCATTCATTAATTGCTAACAGCAATAACCAATGTATGAAACGTAGGTTAACCGTGACAGGGTGTAAAAAATGATTGAATAATAAGTAAGGCCATGTTCTATGGAATATTTCTGCAGGTCTAAAGCGTTAACCTGGGTTGGCAGCGCGAGTATTGCCTGAAGTAAGCAAATGTCCGGTCGCACGCGTTCTCATAAGAAAATATCTCTGGGCGAAGGCCCTCGAACAGCTGAATACTGACTTATTTGCGTCCCACTAGAATGAGGGATGTTCAGAATTCGCTAGTCAAAAGCATGTGTTTACTTATTTGAGACTTCTAATCGAACGTGAGCGTTCTCCAAGGACGACCAGTACCAACTTGCTTATAATCCGCGTCACAAGAAAGCACCGCCAAAGCCATACTTCGTTTCAGCTTGGGTCCAGACGCAGCTCGATGCTACAAGCGCGAGCTCTGGCTTCCAGCGTCCCTGCCAAGCACGCGCGCTCGTGCAGTACAGGCACTGTTCAGGGCCACACGCTCGTGCTTGTAGGCATTGGCTGCGTCTGGACCCAAGCTGAAACGGCGTATAGCTCACGAGCGGGAGTGGCCAGTCCTGTCTCAAGCGCTCGCGCGCCCCAGGCTTGAGCAGGATTTCTTCACTCGGCCTAGGGCCTATACTTCGTTTCAGCTTCAGTCCAGACGCAGCCGATGCTACGAGCGCGAGCCTGTTGCCCTGAACAGTGCTTGCACTGCACGAGCGCGCGTGCTTGGCAGGGACGCTTAAAGCCCGGAGCTCGCGCTTGTAGCATCCACTGCGTCTGGACCCAAGCTGAAACGAAGCATAGACGCCGATTCAAGCACGCAGGCCCAGTTGCTATAATCAGCGTCTCAAGAAAGCACCGCCAAAGCTAGCGCACGAGCCGAGTGGCACGTGAAGCCGAGTCGCGAACGCTCGGCAAGCTTTCTTCAAACAGCCACGCTGATTTTATAAACAAAAATCAGCAGAACCCATCCTTTGGGAATGATTATCTACGTTAATGCGAATAGCATCAAACGGTGCGGAGTTATGCGCGTTCGTCAGGTGGCCGGCACACTCTAGATACGCCAGCCCACTCTTGAGGCGATTCTAAATTTGTTGACACTTTCACAGCCCTGCGGACGATCTCCGCAGCCCAGCACGTGCGTTTGTGTCACTTAGAAGGCGAGCAAAGCACGCGCCATACGCACAAACACTCAAAATGGTACCGACCAGACTTTCTGGCGTCTCAGCTAGTCTCAACCAACGGTATTTAAACGGTTGTTTATATCTACTATAGGACGCGCTTGACAGTGCTGTCACAGTAGGCGCGCGCGTTCCATGCACGAGGCTCATTCCGCCTGTGAGGCTGAGCACGGCCGCTACATCACCCTCTCCCGAGCGCGGGAGAGGGTGAGCTAGCGGTCGTGCTCAGCCTCAGAGAGCGGAATGAGCCCTCGTGCATGGAACGCGCGCGACCGGTAGCTGTGACAGCGCTGTAAAGCGCGTCCTATGGTAAAGATATAAACAACCGTTTAGAGTGCGTTGAATGACTGCCTTCATAGCTCTGTGGTTAGCGCGTCTGCCTGCTGATCAAAGGGTCAACGGTTCGAATCCCAGCCGGCGCCGGTCTTTTTTATTTATTTATCGACCCGCGGCGTAAGAGGTTAGATAGCCAGATAGATACATAGACGAAAAGTGCGTGAAGTAGCCAAAGAATGCTATTCGCATTAATATTCGCATTAAAAAATAGCAAGCAGGCCCAGAAGCCCAGATCGCGCTCGGTGTATACAGCGAGTACGATCGGGTCGTTCAGTTGAATCTCATATTCGGAAAAAGTTGTCCTTCACTTTGACGCGCGCAGCTTTCGTGAAATGAAAATAGTCCATAGTATCCCTCCCAGGTTCTCGCCGAGCATCGTCCAGACGTCATCTTTGTATTTGATATCCTTAAATTGTGGATGTCTCTTGTCGTATAAGACGGGGTACTGTTTGATTACATCCAGATCCTCACCTTCGTCGACTTTTTCTTCGCGTCAGGCTTCGCCGATTTAGCGACGGTACTCGCGACGGGAGCCATGTTGAAATAAGATCCCGAGATGCTGATGTGACGTCAGCCGAACGTCTCCTCAGCGTCGCGTTGTGATTGGTTACCGCTTTGCGGTTCCGGAAAGCGGTTGGGAGAAATTGGTCCCGAAGCGGTTGGCAAAAATGCGCTCCAACCGCTCGATCTCGGCCGCTTTGTTGTTGAGAACGCGCGGATCCGCTTCGCGTTTGCGGATTCGCTTCCAGTGGGAACGCGCCATAACGGCGGCCAAGTCCGGGGGCTTGGGTTTTCGATGTTTGTATTCCTGGATCTCGTATGCGAAATCGTCTTTTATTAAACTGTTGCGAAAAAGTACCTGCGTAAACAGTTGTCTGGCCTGACGTGCTACACCACCAACACCGTCCAGCGCAAGCCATCCTCCTCCACATCATCGAGGAGGAACCACCGTTTCAACCTATCAAGAACCTTACTGAACGCTTCTATACCACACAGCTGCGGGCTCCTGTCCACTCTCTTTTACCAAATCAAGGCAAATTAGGCTTTTGTGTTTGGGCAATGTGTTTGAGGTATTGCAACAATAGATTATGCTGTACATGAGAAGTTTAGCCAGTGCAGTATGACTGCTAGCCTGGTGATACCCAAACGCACATTGGTACGATGCTCATACAGATTGAGAAGGGCAGGGGCAACACCTCCTGGAGAACAAGATAGTACTGAATTTACTACACCTACCACGATTGGCCGTACTTTACAAATTCCACATGACTGCTGTATCGGCTTTTTGCTGGGATTAATGTTCAATCCGTGAAGTACTGATTGACCACGAGTTGTAGCCGAATGCTGACTCGCCACTCGTGTCCAATCGATGTGTCGCAGTTGATCAAGGAAGGTAGTTAATGTAGTAAATTCACTATGTGCTGCCTTACTATCTAGGTGGCGTTAGCAAGGGCACTGAACTTGGGATTCCATGGGTTCTGCAGCCAAAGTGTTCGTCGCACGTCCTCCCAGCTGCCGTGCATTAACGCACTCGGCCACCAATCCTCCACCATTATAAGGTGACTGTTCTTATCAAAGATAGAAGCGGCAATGCCGCTTTTCACACCAATTTGCAGTGACTGTTGAGCGAACGTTGTCCTGTAGTAATTCTTTCACCACCAAACAAGGAAGCACTTTGTAGAACCAGTTTTCATCGTCGTTTTGCCATACGCTTCTACCGTATGCACCAAGTAACTGGATAACCATCCAAATGTTGTCATGCTAGTGACTCTTCCAAATGTTGTCATGCTAGTGACCTTCAGGAAGACCACTCATATATAACCGATGCTGACTCGGCTGGCGACGCTCTTCACCGCAGTCAACAGAGCAGAGTACCTAGAATTATGTTCAACAACTGGCTCCAGTTCACTGGGCGCGTATCAGCGAAGTGCTGTTCAAGGTCAGGTGGGTGCTGAGGTTTGCCATCAGGTCTTTGGCGCATCAGGTGCTGACGGGCGGCGGAGAGCGCCTCACCGGAAAAAAGCTCACCGCAGGACCGGCAGATGCGGAGAAAAGCTCACTGGCCTTTGAGCAAATGCGGGAGAAAATCCTCACCGATTTTTTCCTAGCTTACCGTTATTGTGCGTCACACGTGGCAGTTTAACACAATAAGGATTCGTCACTTCATTAAAAATAATTGTCCGCGTTTTTGTAATATTCTTGAAGGTCATTGGGCATATTGCCACCCGCAGGGCCGAGAACCAACGCTCGGTCACGGCTTCTAGCAAATTCGCGTTCATTCTCGCACCAGACGTAACGTTCCCTGTGCTCTTGTTCTCTAAAGTGCCAGCTCATCCACGCCCCGAGCACGCGACGCTCGAACCTTCTTTGCCGAACTTTCGAGATAGTGACACACTGCAGATAAGCAGCTGCCCGCGAACTTGTCGAGTCAGTCTCGCTGTCTGTTAAGCCGCCGAATCGCCGCCCGCTTTTCTGCTGCCTCGACGCTCGTTCTTTATTTTTCGTTTGGCACAAGTTCGCCTATGAACCTTCATTTTCAGTTCACTGTTCGTATTCTCGTCACCGATCATTCGTTACAATATTTACTAATTTCTCAGAAATTAGTACTCACCTATTTTGTATATTCACGACGCCGCAAGTATAAAATCAGAACATCGGACACCGTAAAAAAGATAATTTACAGCTTGACAGTGCGCTGTCGGTAGCTCTGTCAGATATAAAAGTTTGTTTTTTGCGACCTAATATGAATAGCGGTGTGTGAACCGTTTCAGCTCCAAAGATTGTGTGGTGCCTGATAAATAAGTTGATGTATGTTGATGTAATCAGTGTCGGCTAAGTTGTGTTCTTTTTGTTATTTTAATTAATAAAACATTAGTTGCGAGAACACCTTCGTCCTGTCGTGTTTGTTGTCTTCACTCCGTCTTCGTCGTTTGAGCGGTTTTCATAATGTATAACGTTTACCAACTCGCCCAATTCGCTACCTTACAGAAGATTAGTTCTTATATAGGTTCCGAGTAACAACAGTGACAGTGTGCAGCTCTGAACGTCATGGGTGGCTCGCCGTAGAAGGGCACTATCACACAAAGGCAACGTGTGGAAACACCAGCACGAACGGCTAGAAAACTTGTATATCTGTGGAAGAAAGGAACCTTGATGTCTTACTGACAGTTCTATCCTGTTTTCAAAGGTCAACAAAAGCTTCAAAGAGAATTTCAGGCACCGTGTTGTTGCGCATGCACTTTCGGATTTTCGGCATTTACGGTTTTTGCTTTTAGGTTGTAGGCAGACATTATTAAGCTTTCAAACTTTTTCTTCTTCAGTTCATAAAGTTTTCAGTTAGGCGTTCGCTGCCTAGAGAGTGTACCACAGAAAAACTCGCCCGGAATTATTAATTTGGGAGCAATATACCGAATATGCTTAATAAATTTTACAAAAAAGGACATTTTCTTTTTTACAAAGCTGACGAATTTTGATGATAATAAATTGATATATGCTACGCATCATCCAACAGCCTCCAAATAAAAGAAGAAAAAATCGGTGAGCTTTTCTCAGCATCCGCCGGTTTTGCGATGAGCTTTTCTCCGGGATTTGGTGCTGACACCCCAAATAGCTTCTCTTTTCGGTCAGGGACCTTGCAAGTTGGATTGGCCCTATTATACCAAATTAAGTGCTAAACAAGAAGTTGCGACTCAATGTCTAACCTGGCAGTGGAATATCCGTAAAGAGGTCCCCTTTGAAAAGCAGTGTGCTGAAAGCTGTGGGGCGCTCGGCACGCCACAAGGCGGCCAGCCAGCGACTAGTGGGGTGCGGTTCCCGGTGCACACAGGCTTAAAAGGGATGGCCTGTGCGGCCGACGGGAAAGTTGCCCTGAGCGGTTGGCCAGAGCTGGAAGCCTGAGCGTCATGGTAATAAACCACTGTTTGACCCCAAGGAACGAGTCGTCTGGTTGATCGCCTGCGGCGGACGGCGGAAGTCGAACGCCACAAAGCTTAGTATTGAAATGTGATTGGTATTTATCAAACCTGTCACGAAAGTCTTCAGTTGTCTTCCTACTTTATTGCGAGATGTCTGGGTACATTATATTTGAGTTATCAGTCAGTAGAAAAAGGGTAATAACTTGACACGAAGACTCGGAAACAGATGTCCAGCTGAAGGTTTCCGTCCTGGAAACCAGAATGCAGCCATGAAAGTCTCCTATGTGTGTTATGAACTGTTTATTAACGTCGCGTTCTTACAACCAATAAAACTGACGTCCACGAGCTTGCCTCTGACAAGGTCACGTTGCTTCCCGTGTGGACGCTGCTCATTGGCCAACGGTCCCAAGCTGTTTGCATGTCATAACTCGTGTTTCCCCTCGGTGAGGTGGCTCCCCGTGTTTTAAAGATGTGAACTTGTCTACATCTCCCTTTTAGAGCGCAGCTCTTAGGCGCCCGTTTCTGGCTCGAGCGGCGTCGCCGTCGGCGCAACCGCGCGGTGCATTGAGGGACATTTCCCATGATGCAACGCGCGGGGAGGAGGGGGAGGGGAGGAGGAGGAAGGAGGAGGGGGATGAGGAGAGCGAGGAGGATGGAGGAGGAGGGGAAGAGGAGGGACGAGGGCAGGAGGAGGAGGGGAGGAGGACTAGCAGGGAGAATGAAGAGGTGTGGAGGAGAGAGCAGGGGTATACCTCCCCTCAGTACCCTTCCCTCCTTCTCCCTCAAGAGCTCCGCTCTAATTCGGCGTTACAAGGTGCTGTAAACGTCTTTAATTTTTTCATTCGTAAACAAAATTTGTGTCGTGGTAGCAGGGCTGGATTTTGTTTTGGTTTTCTCGCTCCTGCAAAGCGCGATGCTGTTCCTTCTGTGTTGTGCTGCCCGCGTCGCCTTGAACAATGTATGACGTTGGCTGCGGGGCTTTAGCGAGTATGACAGCCAGTTTCCAGGTTCCTCGTTTTTGATCTAGAAAGTAGACGTCTTCTTGCGCGTGTAATTCAGGTAGAGGTTTGGCGCCTTTGTTGTAATACGTTGCTGAGTTCGTTGTTTGTCTCTCAGCCGTAGTTCTACCTTGCTTGGGTCTGCGCTCGTCCCTTTTTGCCGTAAAGATGGATGAGTAGGGATTTCCGTCGTGGTAGGCCTGTT